>PITA01012580.1:0-61289 GCA_004023965.1 Spilogale gracilis
AGGAACAGGATTTATTTGAGCAGAGTTTTCTTCTCCCTTTGGGAGAGAGAAAAAGTAAGTTAGTGATTTGCCCAACCATTATTTACAGTTCCAACAAACAAAAATACAGTTGAAATCTAATGGGAAAAAGCAAACATAACCTTCGAAGACAGAAGCCTTTCCCATTCCAGAGCTCAACACTGCTATGCCTTCAGTTCAGGTAAGTAGACATTTTGAAAACTTAGACTTATATGAGGCTTATAAGGTGTTTTGTAAATATAAACCAATTTTGTGATTCTCCTATCAGTCGCACGTGGTTGGTATTATTATTAGGATTTCTTCTTCTTCTCATTCTACCGAAATGGAAGGAAGGTGAACCGCAGAGGGATAAGTGATTTGCCAGAGGTCGGGAAGCTGGTAGGCGGTGGTTCCAGGAGGCAGATTTATTGAGCGGTTACCAGATGTACTGAGTCCTGGACAACAAAGTAAAAAGCCTAGAGTTTTGTGGGGGAGGCCTCTAAGTTGTTAGTCCTGTGATGAAGTGATAAAGTGCTATTAATCATGCCTTTTTAAATTTTCTGTATTTCTGATGATTTGACCTTTGGAGGCTTGTGAACCCTGTGGAGAAGTGCCCCCCCTAGAGATAGCCAACCAGGGCCCTGCAGACAGCCTTTTCACATGTAAACTAGCCAATCTGGAGTCCCTACGCCAACTACCCATTTTTTTATAGGGCTCTCATATTGCAGGCCGCTCTTCCCCTGCCATAATCACCGGAAGGGACCAAGCACCAGAAACAGCCCCTCAGTCCCTAAGCCCGATGAAATCATTCACACTCGCCAACCCAAAGCCTGGTTATCTGCCTCTCCCATTTCCCCCATAGAAACCGCAGTAAAAGCTCTTGCCCACATTTTTCCCTTGCCCTCTCTGCCTCCTGGCCGACCTAAGTGCTCTCCCCATATGACCCGGCCTGGCACGGAAGGCTCCCTCCCCTGGGAACTGTCAGGCATAAGCTATCACTGGCAGTCCTCATTCCCCCAGTGAAAGCCACTGGTGGCTACCGAGTGGGTTCCAGTCACCTTCGGAGGCCTCCATATGGGCCTAAGGTCCTCTCAAGCTGGGCTGGTCTTTTGGCCAAGGAAAGACAGTTATATGTCAGGTGGGTAATCTAGCTTCCAGAACCTTGCTCCTCCCCCAAAAGGTGACCATTTACCCTGATTGTTGAAGGAGATTCTAAAACTGAATGAAAGAATAGGAAGAAATTTGAGGTCTCTTGTAGCAGAGAGTCCCTTAAAGCTACGGTATTGATCGTCATGCAAATTTTTCCTAACCTAATTCCTTTAAATATTGAACTTGTTGATTTTTTGGGGGCCCCCAGCTAGCCAATAAGCTCAGATCTAACGGGTCTATCCTGGTTAGTTATCTCCGTTAAGCTTAGTGGCTTTCATCCTACATAGGTTTACAAGAACTGCTTATAGACTTAGAGATTCCATGGGGCTCCGTGGAACAGTGTGGGGACACATGAAGATACATGGGTACTGGGATTGCAGGTGTGTGTCTTTCTCCAGAGTGAGGATAAAGTCACATTCCTTTTTGTATCCTCAGCATCTGGAAGTAGACAGTGAATGGGCACCTCGCTAACATTTACTGGATGAGGCTATTTCCTAATGTAGGTCACTTAGGCTAGTTCCTTAGTGGGAGCTGTGGTCTGGATCTCTGGGAAACATTTCCTGAGAGGATGAAAGAAAATGTTTAATCCCAAAAGTCTGGGTCTATGCCCGTGTGGATGGCTAAGGGGTCATCTCTTCAGCAGGGCAGGCTGCTCAGCACAGTTACACAGAAATGAACTTTCTTGGAATTGACAGAATAACTTTAAATTGACTTCATGGTAATGAAACAAAGATCTGGTGTGGCTCCTACCAAGAATGTTTAGAGTCATATTCCCAAATCTGCTAAATTTGCTTGTGATGAGTGAGTTAATTGCCTCAATAACCAATTTATCACACAGTTGAGGGGTAAATTGGTGGACCTCTATCAGTGGTTCTCCAGTGAGGACAGTTTTGTGATTTCTGGAGACACTTTTGGCTATCACAACTCAGAGAGTGCTACTGGCATCTGGAGCGCAGAGGTCAGGGATATTACTGAATATCCCACAATGCATAGGGCGCCCCCCCCAAAAGAATTTCCTGATTTCAGATGGCATAGTGCTAAATTGGAGAAATCACGATCCTTATTTATACGGAACAACTAACTGGATTAGTTTTTAAGAATCTATGCTAGGGGCGCCTGGGTGGCTCAGTTGGTTGGGCGACTGCCTTCGGCTCAGGTCATGACCCCGGAGACCCGGGATCGAGTCCCACATCGGGCTCCCTGCTCAGCGGGAAACCTGCTTCTCCCTCTCTCACTCCCCCTGCTTGTGTTCCGTCTCTGGCTGTGTTTCTCTCTGTCAAATAAATAAATAAAATCTTTTAATTAAATAAAAGAATCTATGCTAAAAATCAAGAGTCTGGAATGTTAAGAAAGGGAGAAAATGGGGTGCCTGGGCGTCTCAGTCAGTTAAGTGTCTGCCTTCGGCTCAGGTCATGATCTCAGGGTCCTGGGATTGAGCCCCATGTTGGGCTCCCTGATCAATGGGGAGCCTGCTTCTCCTTCCTCTGCTGCTCATCCTGCTTGTGCGCTCGCTTGCTCTCTCTCTCTCTCTCTGTCAAATAAATGAACTCTTTGCGAAAAAAAAGGAAATGGAGAAAATGATTGTTTAAAAATAAAGTACTTTAATGTTTTAATTTTTATTATGTTATTTTAAAAATAAAGTACTTTAATGTTTTAATTTTTATTACATTATTTTATTTTTTTCAATGTTCCAAGATTCACTTTAATTTTTTAAAAATAAAGAACATTTTCTTTTTTTTTAAGGAACATTTCTGAAAAGTCAACTGCTTTCTGTTTACTGATACCTTAATACTGAGACCATACATAACTCTCTCTATGAGAAATTCTGTAACTCATTCTTGTATACATTCTAGAAGCTAATTCTTTATCAAATACAGAAAAAAAATACAGAAAAAAATTATAAAAATATTGAGTTCTGAAATCTTCACGAAGAAACAAACTATTCTGGGTCTCTTCTCTGAGCAGTTAATATTTTGGGAGGTACAGCTTGTGTTGTTGTTCTAGAGATACATTTTATTGGGAGGTGCTCAGCCATGAAGGTCTAGGAAAAAAAGTAAAGAGAAATCTAATTCAAGATCTCAGAGTCACTTCTGTTACCAGATTTGATTGGGCTTGGACCCTTTAAACATGAAACCATGATATTCTGATAGTTCCAGATGTCTCAGATTAGAGGAAACTTAGAACAATGGAACCTTTTTCTCAAATGATCTCTGAGACCAGTGAGCCAGTTTATTGTACATATTCAATATTAAAAATTCAAAAGTCACCTTATGCAGTAGTTATATATTCTCTCTCACGCACGCGCCTGTCTCTCTCTCTGTCTCTCTCTCTGTCTCTCTCTCTCTCATTTGTATATGTTTTGGGCTTTAGAGAAGCTATAAAAAAGAACTATCTTAACTCAAACTCCCAGAATGTGGAGGTCTGGCTATGATGGGGCCAGAACATCCTTGAGAATGACCATCTGGAGGATTTCTGGAAAGTGAAGAATTCCTGTAGAGCCAGGGGAAACCAAAGTATACCCTTCTGCTGTACCAAGCATTGATGGGTGACAGAAAGGTGGCCCCCAGACCCTTGCCCAGGAGACCTTCATGGCCACCGTCCCCCAGCTCCACTGCCCCTTCAGACTTTGCAGGTTTTCAGCATACTGTTCTCAAATTCCAGTTCTCCAATCAAAGTGCTGAAGCTTACACACCTTCCAGAAAAATCTGTTCTCTTGGTTTGGTATCTCTGACTCTTGGGCCTCTGCTCTGGTGGCAATTTCTCTGGACCACTGAGTCGGGAGACCAGAGAACCTCCCACAGCCCTCTCAGTGCAGGCTGCTGGCTTTGGTGAGGGCAGGCAGTCTTTTCCTTCCTCCCCACTCTCTGGGGAAAACAGACAGGATTTTCATGTTCTTTTCTTTCCTGATTCTTTTTTTTTTTAAGATTTATTTATTTACGAGAGAGAGAGAGAGCAGGTGAGCTGGGTGCGGAGCAGGGGAAGAGGAGAGAGAGAATCCCAAGCAGACTCCCCACTGAGTGTGGAACCGATGTGGGGCTTGATCCCATGGCCTGTGAGATATGACCTGAGCCAAGACCAGGAGTGAGACATTTAACTGACTGAGCCAACCAGGCACCCCTCTTTTCTGATTTTTGAAGTACTCCACAAAGGCCTGCATTCTGGTAATTCTTTTTTGTCAGGTTTAATCTTTATTTTAATAAATATTTTTGAGTGAAAAGTAAAAAAAAGGAAACTGTACCTTTTAGAAATGATGAGGATATATTTACAAGGAGAAAAACTCCCCTTCTGTCCCAAAGGAAAAGAAAATATTGATATCCACATCTTTAAAGTGGGTTCTCTAGTCCTATGATTCTCGAAGTATGGTCTGAGGAACCTTTGCATTCTTAGGAATTCTTTGGGGTTAAAATTATTTTCATAGTGATCTGAAAGCATAATTTGCATGTTTTCACTCTCATAGTCTCAGGAATGTATAATAGAATTTTTCCTGAGAGCACATGGTATATGATGATATCATCCTGCTGATAGCTAATGGAGTGCATGCTTATGCTCCAAAACGTTCTTAGTTTTGATTACGAATTCGATAAGTAGCAATACATAAAAACCACATAAATGCAAGCATTTGGAGTCCTCAATAATTTATGGGAGTTTAAAGTGGTCCTGGGACCAGAATTTTACGAGAGTCACTGTTTCAGTGAATGATGGAGAACATTAGTCAGGTTAAAGAAAAATTCAGGACTCAGAATACTTCAAATACCATGGCTAAGGCCTGGGTTAGCACCATCTCTGATTGCATTGTGGTTATCAGGGAAGCAGAAGGTGTTGGGATTCTGTGCAGCGCTTAAAAGAACAGAAGCAGTCATCTCTGAGTTCTTACTTCAAATTCAATGTCTAATCCAGAGTTTCAAAATCTCAGTGCTGTTAACATTTTGGGCAGGATCGTTCTTTGCCGTGGGGCTGTCCTGTTCATTGTAGGGTGTTTTGACAGTGTCGCTGGTCTCTGCCCATTTGATATCAGCAACAACCCCTAGTGTGATAATCAAAAATGTTTTGAGACATTTCCAAACGTCTGAGTGGCAAATCACCGTAGTCGAGTAGGCCTGTCTTTTAAGGCGATTCTCTGTTGCTACAGGACATTTCTGCTTCCATCCCACTGTCCAGAATGTAGTCACGTGGCTATTCCTAACTATAAGGGAGGCTGGCTTACATAATATTTATTCCAGCTGGATATCTGCCAGTTAAAATTGGATTCTTTCTTACTGTGGCAGAAGAGGAGAACAAGTACCAGGGGACAGCCCCAAGTCTCCATCATGTATGAAAAGAAAAGTCATGCCTGAAATATTTGTGATTGTCATGGCACATTCAAGCAACTCGAGACAAAAACGAGTCATTGGATTTTACTGGTATATTTAGGTCTAGAAATTTGGAGGTTGTTCCATTGAAAAGCTTAAAACTGGCCATTTGCTTTTATGTAAAATCCTATTCTATTATCTGGGAGAGTTCAGACATACCATTTATCCTTGGTAGGTACTGCACGGGGCAAAACTCAACTACCAGAAGCAAATATGAAAATAATTACATGGGCTCTTTACTGTCTCCCAGTCACGTTACGGTCCAGAGATGTTTTTTTTGGTGCAGATTTTCATACCATAAGCTAAATTATTTTTCAACTTTCATTAAGACTTTATCATCTCTCAGTGGTTATTATTCACAGGCAATGCAATATTTATCTCTCTTTTTTAAAGATTTTATTTATTTGACAGAGAGAAACACAGCCAGAGAGGGAACACAAGCAGGGGGAGTGAGAGAGGGAGAAGCAGGCTTCCTGCCAAGCAGGGAGCCCGATGCGGGACTCCATCCCGGGTCTCCAGGATCATGACCTGAGCCGAAGGCAGTCGCTTAACCAACTGAGCCACCCAGGCACCCCCAATATTTATCTCTTAATGAAAGTTAGCATGATTTGGGTGGGGTTTTCTAGGAAATGGGATCTGATTCTAGGACTCAGGTTCAAGGGGTTGAACTGGGGAATACCAGTAGAGAAGTAAAAAGAAGTGGATGAGACAGAGAAGGAAGGAATCCAATAAAGAGGATTATCAAACAAATTTCCCCCTTAGCCCCTGGGCCACAGTCCCATTAGGAAACCTGGAAGGCAGCGGAGACCTTGCCTCCGAGCTAGCCCACCCAAGGGCAAGGCTGTGGGGGCACTTCTCCAATTCCCATGTGCCACAGTATCAGGGCTACATCCTGGAGCGTGAGGTCCCCTGCAGTTCTGGCCTGCCCCATGTTTTCTCGCCAAGAGAAAGTCTTAGGCCGAGAGCTGCACATGTGTGTAGGAGGACGCCATTGATGTGCACCAGAACAGTGAATGCTCAGAGGATGTGAGGGGCCACTGGCTGCAACTGCGTCCGCCTATAAGCTGGTGAGTTGGCTCGACTCGCTCACCAGGCTCTGGCCAGCCATCCTTGGTATATATATTCTATTGTGATGATTGAGATTGACTAAGCAAAGGGAAAGCAGCTGAAGCACGACCTCGAAAGCTTGCTGACAAAAAGCCTTACATAATGAATAAATAAGCAAATATCACCAGCTTGACACTCAGGAAGACACATACTTTAACAAATCCACGAAGCTGGTTTGCAAGAGCCTCTGCAATATTGCTTTAAATTCCAGCCCAAAGGAGATCTGCAGAGCAGCAATGGGAAACTGAATGTTTTTGCCCGTGTCTGACTTGAACATATCAGACTCAACCTCTCTAGGATGTTCATCAGGGACATCTTTGCACCATACTTACTGTCAGATGTAAGCCAGGCCTTTGTTAATGAGTGTCTGGAATGCAGCCCTAGGATCAGTGTCTGTTTCAACACAGATGGGCATGGAAATGAGAGGAGGTGGGTGGTTGTGGAATGCGAAAAAACAATATGGTGACCTAAAGAAGGGCAGATGCCCTCAAAGCTTTTTTTTTTTTTTTAAATAGTACTTCAAAGCTGTTGACCAGCGAGGAGAAAAGGCCCAAGGTGGGCATCTGTGGACTGGTGTCAGCAAGAACGCTGATTATTTTGAACATAAGTAAACCAGAGGGCCTTGTATAAGGATCCCGAGCTTATCTGCAGATGCTGGTTGAGCCCACATCATTTGTAGAACATTGCGTCAAGCCTGCCGACCCATTCCATACAAGATTTAAGGAATTTGCTGAATACCAAAAAGATGGTATAGCTTGAGTCTGCATGTGAGCAGGAACGATTCTAGAAAGCAAGTGTTGATCAGTGAGCCCAGGGCCATGATGAAGGGGGCATCAAGGCTTCTATGGCCAGTGGCTGGGGGGAACACATCAGAGGTACATGAGAAGGAGAGTGACATAATTAAATTTGTGTTCTAGACCAATAAGGGTAGCATTGGTCAGTTAATGAAGGAGGTAGAGGGGACACTTGTTCATAATTTTCTGTCTGCCACTCTTTATTGTAGTAAAGGAAGGAGTCACGTGGGGCACCTGGCTGGTTCAGTCGGTGGAGCAGGCGGCTCTTGATCCTCAGGATTGTGAGTTCGAGCCCCATGTTGGGTGTAGAGACTTAAAAATAATAAAATCTTTTTTAAAAAAGGAGCCATGTGATACTTTCAGAACATCTCTAATATGTGGTTAAAAATATAAAACTAACTTTGAGGGGGTGAAGGGGAAATAAGGGTGAAGAAAATAAGAGGCCGTCAGTATACAAAACTGCGCACTCGAAGACCCTGTACTTATATTATTGAGTACGGTAGCCTCTAGCCACATGTAGCTACTGGGCACTTGAAAAGTGATGAGTCCAAATGGAGATGCGCTATAAGGGTTAAGTGAGCACAGTGGATTTCAGACACTAACATGGAAAAAAGCATAAAATATATCATTGATAATTTTTATGTAGGTTATTGGCTAATATAATACCTTGACTATACTGAGTTAAGTAGAATATAGTTTAAAAATTAATTTTGTTTCTTTTTATTTTTTTAATATGGCTGCTAGAAAATTTTAGATTACATGGTGGCTCTCACTTGTGGGTCACATTACATTTCTGTCGGATGGGGCTGTTTTATACCATGTCTTACACAAGTGCTTCTCAAACTGGGGGTAATTCTTGCCCTCCAGGAGACAGCTGGCAATGCCTGGAAACATTTTTGGTTGTCACAGCTGGAGCGGAGAGGGTATTGCTGACACCTCCCCTACACAAAGAATTATCTAGCTCTGAATGCCAGTAGTGCTGAATTTGAGCGACTCTAGCTTAGATGATACAAAACTGTTTTGCTCATATTATCTTACTAAATCCCAGCAACTCTGGGACGTACTAGACAGCCCCCTACAATAAAGAATGATCCAATCCTAAATGTCATTAGTACCAAGGCTGTGAAATCCTACCTTAGACCATCACTACAGCGGTGCTGGGAGACCTAACAGTGGACTACAGTATCAACAGAGGTGTGAGGGTAGTAAGGGTTTTCTCCAGAGTGGAGGCAGTGGGACCCATTATAGCATCCTTTGCTGCTCATTTGTGAATTGCCAGGCAGTATATCAAGCACCTTCTATTGCTGTTATTTAATCCCTATGAGAGCACAAGTGAGGTGGACAGTATTCCATTTTGTTGGTCAAATTGCCTGCGGTTCATAGGGCTCAAGGATCTTGGTTGAGTTGTTGTGTGGGCAGACTTGAGTCAAAGCCATTGAACTCCTGCACAGGAGCTTTATCCACCCCAGAGACAAGGACTGCAAAGGCTTCAAGTTCAAGTCTTCAGATTCCATTTCTTTCTTCCCATGAAAAGGCCCACCACCCTGGTCTAGGCCACCTGACTGGTTTCTAGTGTTGAGTACTTCAGTCCCCCAGTTCTTTTCTCCACATTACAGTGATCTTTCAAGAAACCCCAAACCTTTCAATATTTCTTTAGTTACACTTAAGATACAGTCCACGCCCTCTGTCATGACTTAGAAACTATGATTTGGATTCAGTAATTTTTTTTTAGGGATGCACAATGTATTTAGGGTTAAGTGGTAAGAATCAAAACATAATTGCACCGTGTTGCATTAGTGACTGTCGGTAACAGAAATGTATCTTGAGGACAAAGTTGGTGCTTTCTCTCTCCTCTGTGAACAAAGATTTGGGGGCAGCATTTTGCTTGTGTAGAGTGGGACCCATGACCATTTGGGTAAAAACACACTTAGAAAATTTAAATAATTCCCAAACCAGGACAAGTTTATTGGAGGGAGAAGACTGATTTGGGAGTTGGGTAGGATGATTTATGTTTTACTTTAAACATTTTTTACTTATTTTTCTTAAGAGAGGAAGGTGAAGGTGAGGAGGGGCAGAGGGAGAGGGAGAGAGAATCTTAACCAGGCTCCATGCCCAGCACAGACCCTGACGTGGCACACAATCTCACAACCCTGAGATCATGCCTGGGCCAAAATCAAGGATCAGTCAAAAAAAAAAGTCACTTAACCAGCTGAACCACCCAGATGCCCCAGATGTTTTTTACTTTATTTTTTAAAATAGATTTTTATTTGAGAAAGAGACAGAGAGACAGTGATAGCAAAAGAGAGCATGATTGGGGAGGAGAGGGAGAAGCAGGCTGTGCACTGAGCTGGGAACCCCGTCTCAGGACCCTGAGATCCTGAGCCAAAGGCAGATGCTTAACTGCTTAACCAACTGAGCCACCCAGGAGCCCCGTACAGGAGCCCCGTATTTTTTACTTGCAATCAGCAAATTTGTTTTACTCTAAATCTACAAATGAACGGTAGTTTTCAGGGGAGAGGCTCTGATTTATATTTTTTCTGTATCTCCAGAAATAATAACATACAGTAGGCTTTGCTAGATAGCAGCTATCAGTTAAATTGAATACCTTGTGACAACCCTGAAATAGATTAGTTTTGAAAGTATAAAGGCTCCTAAGTGCCACCTAGTGGCAACGAGGTGATACATCACACAATATATTTAAAAATGTGTTAGGGAAAATTTGTTCTCTCCATCCTGGCCGTCCCAGCATTACTGAAGACCTGTGAATATAAAGCACAAAAGTAGTGTCTCCTTAAAATATGCATTCTTACACTTTCATCATTCAGTTCACCTTATTTGGCATCACTCATCTGTGTGCCCCCACCCCTTGCCTTAGGCATCAAAAACATTTTTTTTTTTTTTGTCTTACCCATGTTCTTCTTAATCCTTCTGTATGCATTGAGTTTAAAGGCCAAAAGTCTTTAAGTGGAGGCTTTCAGGAACGTGTTTCTCTTATTATAATACCAAAGGAACGTGGCTAAGAAATGACATCAACTAATAAAGAATGAGAACTTCAAGTAACAGCACATGCTTGCCAAATGCTCCTGTAACCCTTACTCACTTCTGCACACTGGCTCAGTGCGGGTGGGTGCTTTCATAGTGTCTGAGAGGAGCAGGGATTCTCAAAGGTGGGTGTGCGTACAATCACCTGGGGGATCTTACTAGCACTTGTAGGGGCTTGAGCTTCTGTGTCTTTAAAATCAGTGTTGCGGATGCTTCTGGTCTGGGAACCCCATTTTGAGTGGTGAGAGTATTGCGCTAATAAGGGAGGGATCTGTTTGGTTTTTTTTTTCCGTCTCTGCAATCTTTAATAATTTCAGCTTTGATGGCTGGGACCACAGGCAGCTGTCAGGATTTTGGACAAAATGGGGATGAAAAGGGAGAGGGAATTGAAACGCAAAGCTTAGGATAGCTATTACTGTACTTTTTGCCAGAGAAAAATCCGTCCTTCATTTAAACATTCTTCATGCTGCCTTGTAGAGTTTTTTTTTATTAAAGATTTTATTTATTTATTTGACACACAGCGAGATCACAAGTAGGCAGAGTGAGAGGAGGAAGCAGGCTCCCTGCCGAGCAGAGAGCCGGATGCGGGCCTCGCTCCCAGGACCCTGAGATCACGACCTGAGCGGAAAGCAGAGGCTTAACCCACTGAACCATCCAGATGCCCTGCCTTGTAGAGTTTTAAGAGCCCAGTGCAACTTAATGCCACTGAAATGGTCAGGCAGAATTAATGAGATGCTTTGATTTTTCCTGGTGTTGTCAGTTTGGGACATTTGAAGAACAAAAATTATTTTGCATTGTACCATTAACTTCCCGTGAAATGAACGTTTTAAATACTTCTCGTATTTTCACATTTCATTAGTTACCATGATCTGTTATAGTTAGATCTTTTCCAAGGATTATATGACTCTGTATGTTAATTAAACTTCAATTAAAAAAATAACAGAAAATGAATTTTACTCTATCGTTGTCAGCTTGTTGTTTCTATAATAATTGACTTGGTCTTTGGGGAGATACTTAGGATGTTTTCAGTTGAAATAAAGGCATTTCAGAAGTGCCAGAAAACCTAATAAGTCGTCAAAATCCTAACAATATCCAGAGTTCGTCATCTATTTTTGGAGAATGATTTTCTCTTGATGTTCATCTAAGTGTCTTTACCAACACCTGATAATATTCATGGAAGTTAAAAATAATTTCTAGTCAAAAGGCGTAATACCAAAGTCATACCATGAAATTAGGAAAGGCATACCTGATCATAGTGGGCACAACTTTTATAAGCAGATGAGGTCTTTGTACATTGTAGACTTATAAATGAAAGAAAAAACTAAGATTTCTTCCACTTAAAAATAGAGTGAAATAAAAACACAAGACATTTTATATATTCAGATACTTTTGGATATAACAAATCTTAAAGCAACAAATGGCAAATAAATGAGAATTAGCTATCTGATGCAGTTTAGATTTAAACATCAATGTTACAGCACAAAAAAGGAACTCCTTTCAGTAGGCGTACTTGACAAACATGAATGAAAAGTATCTCCGGGAAAGAAAGGAAACTGAGTGACAGAGGAGTTGGTGTAGGTGTAAGGTGGGCGGGGTACCCTAGACCAACTAGACAATGCTCTCCTTTTTATTTCATGTTATTTTTCATGTCGCCAGGAGAGGGCAGCCAGCCCCCAGGCTGCAAACAAGTTAACAAATTAAATTTTTCTAGTTTGTGTGTACCATTTTCCGAAAGTATTGCGGTACGTGGAGATTTTTTTAAAGCTTAGATCTACTGCCCATTCTCTTGATCATAATTGGAAGTGTGATGCAGATGGAGGGCACCAAACCAGGAGTCCTACAAACAAATCTGAATTTGGAACGTCTTTGCCCTAGATCTTAGCAATTCTGTCTGCAATCAAGTTTATGAACATCCTAGAAGACTTTTATCTGTGAAATGGATGTGATAATACCAAACCCGCCTTCTAAAAGAGCGGCACTTCATAAGGTCATGTTTGTGAAAGCTCTGTCATTCGTTCGTTTGTTCGTTTGTTCATCTGTTCACTTACTCGAGTAGTCAACACATTTGAGCCTTAACATGTTGCTGGATGCCTAAATACAAAGATGAGCATCGTACAGACTCTGCCTTCAAGCAGTACAGCGCTAACTGAGCAGAAACAGGAAGCTGGCGCCATGACCGCCCTATAAACAAAGTGGATGGCCGAGGGGGCTTGCGGGGGCAGCCCTCTCCTTAAGAACCCTGACTTGTTGTCCCTGTCCCCCCTCGCTCTACCCTTTGCTCACTCTGTTCTAGCACACAGGTCTCCCAGCCCTCCTCCGGACTCGGGTTCCCTACTTCTTTGGGAATCTGTATTTGCTATTCCTTGCCTGGAAGGCTCTTCCCTTAGTTACCTACGTGGCTCCCTCGGAGGGATTGTTTTTAAGTCTTGTGTCACCTGCATGGTCCTTAGAGAGGCAGCTCCGAGCACATTATCTGAAACAGCATTTTGGTTACTCTCTGTTTCACTATCTCTCAGTCTGAGAATTGAGACCTCATTCCCTAAGGCATCTGTTGTATTAAACTCTCCTCTGGGTCAGAATTGGTGATCGCAATGCATCATCTTTGGGGAAATTGAGAAAATAGTCTTTCAAACCCCTTTCTGTGTTCTGTTGAGGAAAGCACATTGAATCTGTGTTTTAGTTTCTTCATAAAACTTACCACTTCCTGGATACTATATGATAAATACATTTGTTAATTTGTTTTTCTTTCTTTTTTCCTCACTAAAACACAAGCTGCAAGAAGATAGGAGCCATGGCTTGTTCTTTGTTCTATCTCTAGTATCTCGAACGGTGCCCGGAGATATGCCTTTGTTGGGTGGATGGATGAGGAACGAATGAATGAAATGTTGAGAAGGCACTTGAGAGGGAACTCTTGATCTGGATCTTATAAGATATGCAGAATTTTACTTGGCAGGTGGGAGTGGGAAAGCTATTCCAAGTAGTAAAACAACAGGGCTTAACGAAACAGGCGTGTCGATTTGAGAGTGCTGTATCCAGGTAAAGTAGTGGCTTTCTGAAGGAGTGAATCCGTATGCTTTTTAGCCTTTCTCAGATTTATTTTCCTTCCTTGAGGAATATTATAGACAGGATACATGTTGTATTATCCACAGTACATTTTAAAAAGATTTTATTTTTATTTATCTAAAGAGAGAAAGAGAGAGAGAGTGAAAGAGAGAGAGAGAGAGAGAGAGCGCACAAGTAGGCAGAGAGGCAGGCAGAGAGAGGAAGAAGCAGGCTTTCTGCTCAGCAGGGAGCCTGACGCGGGCCTCGATCCCAGGACCCCGAGATCATAACCTGAGCCGAAGGCAGAGGCTTTAACCCACTGAGCCATCCAGGCGCCCAGTACTTTTTTTTTTTTTTTTAACAAAAACAAATCATATTCCCTGGGCAGATACCTCCATCTGTTTGCAGTCTTAGGTGCTCAGGAAAATACAGGTTTTAACATTAGCCTAAATACTATATATAATCAGAAATTTAACCCACCAGGGAAAATATTGTTGGATAAAATTTCAAATCTAACACATTACTTCAGCTTATCACAGTTCTCTCATTAATGAAAGACCGGAACGTCAACTCATTGATTAAAACAATAATATTCTTGTAGTGGGGGGGAGTGTATTTTCAGTAGTGAAATGTATATGCAATTACCATTAGATCTGTGCTACTCAAAGTATGGTCCCTGGACCAGTGCTGGTCCTTGGACAGTCCTTACAGGTCTGCAATGAGATAAGGAAATCAAGTGAAAGTACACATCTAGAAACTTTAATAGAAATTTGACAATATAATTTTATATCTATTGAATCTAATTTTAAAAATTGGGTTTGTGGACATGGCATGATTCTATTTATAGAGAACCCTAAAGACACCACCAAAAAACTAGTAGAACTGATAAATGAATTCAGTAAATTCACAGGACACAAAATTGATACAGAAATCTGTTGCAATTCTATATGCTAGTAATGTAGCAGAAAAATTAAGGAAACAGTCCCACTTAAAATTGCACCAAAAAGAATAAAATACTGAGGGATTAACTTAACCAAGGAGATGAAAGACCTGTACTCTAAAAACTATAAAACATTGATGACAGAAACTGGAGACAACTCAAGTAAATGGAAAGATATTCCATGCTCATGGATCAGAAGAACCAACATTGGTAAAAAAAAAAAAAAATCATACTGCCCAAGGAAATATACAGATTTAATTAATGCAGTCCCTCTCAAAATACCAATGGCATTTTTTTTTTGCTGATTTAGAATAAATAATCCCATAATTTGTTTGGAACCACAAATAATCCCATAATTTGTTTGGAACCACTTAGCCAAAGCAATCTTGAAAAAGAAGAACAAAGCTGGAGACATCAAAATGCCAGGTTTCAGGATATATTAGAAAGCTATAGTAATCAAAACTATATGGTACTGGCACAACTATAGACACATAAATCAAGGGAATAGAATAGAGAGCCCAGAAATAAATCAGTACTTATGGTCACTTGATCTACAGCAAAGGAGGTAAGAATAAACAATGGGAAAAGACAATCTCTTCAACAGATGGTGCTGGGAAAACTGGACAGCTACATACAAAAGAATGAAACTAGACCACTTTCTTACACCATCTGCAAAGGTAAACCCCAAGTGCACTAAAGGCCCACATGCAAGACCAGAGATCATGCAACTATTAGAAGAAAACATATACAATAATTTCTTTGACGTTAGCTATAGAGCCATTTTTCTAGATATGTCTCCAGGCAAGGGAAATAAAAGTAAAAAGAAACAATTGGGACTATAACAAAATGCAAAGCTTTTGCACAGCAAAGGAAACCATCAACAAAACAACGAGGAAATCTACGGACTGGGAGAAGATATTTGCAAAGGATGTATCCAACAAAGAGTTTGTATCCAAAACTTATAAAGAACTTATACAGCTCAACACCAGAAAAACAACCTAATACGGACAGAGGACCTGAATAGAAATTTTTTCAAAGGAGACATACAGATGGCCAACTGACGCAAGAAAAGTTGCTCAACATCACGCATCATCAGGGAAATGCAAGTGAAAACCACAATGAAGTATCACCTTAGACCTGTCAGAATGGCTAGACTCAAAAAGACAAGAAATAACAAGTGTTGGTAAAGATGTGGAGAAAAAGGAACACTCATACACTTTTGGTGGGAATGCAAATTAGTACAACCACCCTGGAAAACAGTATGGAGGTTCCTCAAAAAAATTAAAGATAGATAGAATTACCATATGATCCAGTAATTCCTCTACTAAGTATTTACCCAAAGAAAATGAAAACACTGATTCAAAAAGATATATGCAAAAAGATGGAATGCACACAGATTTATTGCAGTATTATTTACAATAGCCAAGGTATGGAAGCAGCCTAAGTGTCCATCAATAGATGAATATAGAGAAGAGGTGGTGTATGCATACAGTGGAATATTACTCAGCCACAAAAAGAATGAGATCTTGCCATTTGCGACACCATGGATGGACCTCGAAGGTATAATGCTGAGTGAGTCAGGTGGAGAAAGACAGATACCATGTGACTCCACATACATGTGGAATCGAAGGAAACAAACAAATGAACAAAGACAGAAAGAGACAAAAAACCCCAGACACTTAAATACAGAAAACAAACTGGTTGCCAGAGAGGAGGTGGGTGGGGGTGAGATGGGGGAAATAGATAAAGGGGATTAAGCGTACACTCATCGTGGTAAGTATCGAGGTTCGTATAGAGTTGAACCAGTGAATCATTATACTGTACACCTGAAACTAACATAACACTGTATGTTAATTATATTATATTTTATTTATTTGTGATTTTTTTTCACTTAACATTTTCATTTTTGTTAATTATATTTTAATTAAAACACATAAAAGAAAAAATAAACCAAGGGGGCGCCTGAGTGGCTCAGTCGTTAAGCGACTGCCTTCGGCTCAGGTCATGATCCCGGAGACCCAGGATCAAGTCCCACATCGGGCTCCCTGCTTGGTGGGAAGCCTGCTTCTCCCTCTCTCACTCTTCCTGCGTGTGTTCCCTCTCTAGCTGTGTTTCTCGCTGTCAAATAAATAAAATCTTAAAAAAATAAACTAAAAAAAATGGGTTTGTTTTACATGCCTTTCTTCCATTTTTGAGGAATTTATTTTGGAAATTATTTTATATTACATTTTACAAAAGTATGAGGCTGCAATGGATCAAAAAACAAAACAGAACAAAATCCTGGTCTTTGGGTACAGGACATTTGAGGAACTTTGCTCTAGTGTGTGATTTGTGCTGCCTTTAATCCCACAAAATTTGAACTATAAGGGACACCGACAATTCAGCATGGAATTCACTAGCCTCAAATTTCAGGCAGGTGGCGGTACCTGTTAATGGAGCTGAGAACCGGCATTTATTACGGACTTACTCTGTTCCAGACATTTTGCTAAAGACTCAAGATATCCTTTAGAGCAAGGGATGGAGGAAAGTAAAGGCAGATATGGGTACGGGGGAAGGGTGCCATCGGAACTACAGGTGTGTTTCTTGGTCTGTGCCAGCCAGGCTTCTTTTAGGAAAAGTATTTTCTAATAGAAAGTCTAGAATGTCAGCAACTCCACTGACAGTTTGCTGATTGGTACATTCATTCCCTTGGATCACTGGGTGCTTTTAGTAACGTTTTGAGAACTGAAACCATTACAGTCATACATGGGTGCAGAAGAGCTATGGTTTCCGGTTATTTGTTTGTTTGTTTATGCATGCCTTGGAGACCTGGTGTAAAATTTGGAAGTTTAATAGTGACTTTTGCTCTGGAAAGCCGAGCTACATGACCTGGGGACAAAGCCTTCAGTGTCCAGAATATGGGTCCTATTGCATGAAGATCTTTCTGCAACTGGTTCAGTTCTAGATGGGCTAGGGCACTCTGCTTTTTAGAAGCCCTGGATTTCACAACCTCATTGTCCATTGTAGTCCTTTCAAGGCATCCAGAGAATCCACATTGATAACACTCTATAGATTAAAAGGACAGGCAACCTCTTATATAGTTTCCTGTATTTGGAAACCCCGTGGCCCATGCTAGGCAACCCTGCTAGTAAAATGCAGGCAGTGAAATGTGAGGATCAGTGGAGCCTACGTCAGAGGTGTGCCTGAATGGAATGGAAAGATGTGCCCTAGATAAGCTGGATCTCACTAGCAGTGTTTCATCTCACTCTGTGCTGAAAGGTTAGCAAATATTTTATATGAACGCGTCACAGGAAGGCACTATAAACATTGTCTATTACTAGAATAAATAGCTGAATGGGCTGTCTCTTCTCAGAATTCTGGGTCCTGGTTCTTCAGTGATTACTCATACAAGAACATGAATCTTTAGACTAAGGCTCCTGAAAGAAATCTAGCCATGCTGCTTAAAAATTTTAATAGAAATTGTAAAACTGAAATGAAACTCGTATCCACAAATCCTTAAGGCATTTTTTGCCCTTGTGATCAGGCATATTCATGTGATAAAGCATTGCCAGATTGAAGTAAAGAAAAATACAGGATACCCAGTCAAACAGATTTCAGTAAAACAGTGAATTTTGGGGTGTAAGTATATCCCAATGCAACACTTGGTATTTAGTATAAGTGTGTCCTGTGCAGTACTTTTTAAAAGACCACAGTGGTGGGCGCCTGGGTGGCTCAGTGGGTTAAGCCTCTGCCTCGGCTCAGGTCATGATCTCGGGGTCCTGGGATCAAGGCCCGCATCAGGCTCTCTGCTCAGCAGGGAGCCTGCTTCCTCCTCTCTCTCTGCCTGCCTCTCTGCCTATATGTGATCTCTCTCTGTGTCAAATAAATAAAAATTAAAAAAAATTTTAAAAAAGTTCTCAACTATTCTTATAAAAAAAAAAAAAAAAAGACCACAGTGGATAATAAGGTTTGAACTCCAGGGCTTCTAGAAAGCACATTGACCCCAGTCCCTGTAGAATCATGCTTTATTTGGGACGTGCTTACACAGAAAATATCCCTTGATTGTTTGAAATTCAAATTTACCTAGCGCCATCACTGAAAAGATGTGGGAACAGCAGCAGCAGAAGAGTGGTTAAACTAAGCTATCATGCGTTGAGTAGTGACTGCAGGCCAGCTTCTGAATTGCAAGTTTTATATGTGTATCTTGTTTAAATTTCACAGCACTCGCAGATGAAAGGTATATCATTAAAAACCTTATTTTACAGACATGCAACTCGGGCTTAGAGAAGTTAAGACACTTGTCTAGGGTCAAATGGCTACCGAGTCTTAGAGCTAGGATTCAAGCTCACATTTAACTCTGCAGCACAAAGTTAGTCTGAGTGGTGTTAATAACACTTTGGAAACAGATGGACTAAAAGAACCCCCAACCCCCAAAGTCAGCAAAGCATCATTGAGATGAGTTCTTTAGTCTTCTTCAACCACTAAAGTAATGGTCTCCAAAATTTTCACTTATGGAGGCCCCCTCCCCATTTTTATGACTCATGGTTCAAATTACTAATTGTGATAGTTTTGTTTTTGTTGCCTAAAAAAACCCCACAATGGCAGACATTAGTAAATTAGGTTGTGCTTTAAAGTGTATTCATATGATTTCTCATAGTAGCATCAAACCACAAAAGAACAGTAAAATAAATACTGCGAGGTAAATTATTTCTTCCAGAAATGATGCTTGCTGTGAAAAGAGATTTGAGGATTCCCCACCTCACCTCCCAGCAGCTATGTCCTGCTGGTTGGAAATTTCTAAATCAGAGCAATTAAATCTTAGAGATAGACCCCAAACGAACGAGCTTCCTATCCCTGAATGCAGAAGTGAGCTCCCAAGAAAAGAGACAAAGAGACTACTGGAGTTGGGGAGAAATGCAAGGGGCAGGGTGTGAAGGGTCAGTGATTTAATTCAGGACCATAGCAGGTGCTCCTGGTTCCCTTCCCACCTGCTGCCCACATCCAACGGAAGGCTTTTTACTTGAACACCTGAAGCTCTGTACTAGTAAGCCTTCTCTTCCCCCCTCCCTGCTCGTGTGTTCGGGGAATAACAAGGCAATCTGGAAACGGCAGGGAGTTCCACCCAGGAAGCAGCCCTTGACACAGCCAGCTTCTTTGCCTCTTAAGTGGGAAGACTCTGAATCAAGCTCTACCCAGTCTCCCGGGGGGCCCAGCAGGCTTGAGCCGTCCCACAGTAGTCACCTGCTCATTAATGTGCTCTCAGTTGGCTGTCTTCTCCCCTCCAGATGCTTCTCGGGAACTCTTCTCAATTGAACTACTTGTACGCACATTCTCACTATATTATCTGCTTCTGGGATAACGTATGGTTAAGATAAGGATTAAGAAGGTTTTTTTTTTTAATATTTTCAAAATCTGCCATGGGTACCACTACTAGAAAAGATTAGCTCTTAGTTCTTTTTTCTAATATTCAGTGCCTTGAGAATGAGTCTAGGCTTTTTAGAGTTGGGTTTGTGAACCTGGTTAGTATCAAATCTCGACAGAGGGGCCTATGTAGCTACTGACAAGATGTGTAAATAGAGCCTGACGTCAATTAATTATTCTTGCATAGATTCTTCTCCTCTGTAAATCTTGGTCATGGGACATAAAGAATTGACAGGTTTTTATATATGGCACATGCTGAATAACTGATGTCCTTCCTTGCCTCCCTCTTAGCATCTTTTTGAGGCATTTTCCTTGAACTAAACTGTGAGAGATAAATTAGATGGTTTTATTTGGTGAGAAAGTTGTGTGAGTAAACAGATGTATCCACTCAGTCTCATGTCTGGCAGGATGGGGTAGTAAAAGCGAAGTTAAACTGGGAGTTGGGATTCTTAATTTCTGCGTCACCTTGGAAAATCCTATGACATCTCCAGGTTTCCCCTTTTCCTTGGGGACCAGGTTATCCCTAAGAATCCATCCACCAGTAAGTGGGTATGATCTTTTCCACCAACAGAATCCATGGTGTAAATTACAGAATTGGAAGGGATGCTGGATCATGGATGGACTTGAACATCTCAGACTTTTTTCTGCTCAAGTGCCCTTGGAAGGAGGCCACGCATGCAGCATCTTGAATACGGGTGAAGATGGGTGTGTGGTTAGGATAGGCTAGAAGAGTGTTTCTTAGCCAGGGTGATTTATTCTCCCTAGGGTACATTTGGCAGTATCTTGAGACATTTTTGGTTATCACAACTGGGGAGGAGGAGTGCTGTTGGCTCCTTGTAGGGGTGTAAGACGGTCCCCCATAAGCAAGAATCATTCAGCTCCAAGTATCACTGGTACCAAAGTTGAGAAATCCTTGGCTAGAATAAGGCAACAAATAGACCAAATCATCTAATGGCTCCAAACAATAGAAATTATTTTTTTTCCTTCTCTGACAGCCTAGGATGCTTCAAGCTAGACTTTGTAGTGTGAGAGTCGAGGGGGATAGACCCAGCTCTTCTCCATGCACAGATACCATCTGATGGTGCTCTTCTCATTTTCAGTATCTTGTCTCCAGCGCCACACCAGGGTCCCTGCATTCCAGCCTTCTGGAACAGGGAGACTGTACAGATGAGCACGTGTGGAGCTTTGTATGTGCCAAATCTGGCAGCAACACGCAGCTCTTCCTCTCATATTCCATTGGCTTGAAATCAGTCAATGGCCACTCCTAACTGCAAGGAAGGTTGGCAAGTGGGCTCGTTGTTTACCCGGAAAAAAAGAGGAAAGGATATTTCTGACTCTGTATCACTCTTTGCCCTAATTGGGTAGCAGCATCACTTTCTTTATTATAAAAATGAGAGTGATAATAATACTTTAGGCATTGAATACCACTCATATATCTTATGAACTTGGATACATTTTTCATGGGTAACTCATTTAATTCTCCCAGTTGCCTAATGGGACACATCCTGTTATTTTTGTTTTGCATTTCAGGCAGCAGAGGCATGAGAGGTTAAATAATTTCTCCAAAGACTGCAACTAGTAATGTCACCGCCCAGCTAGGAACCCTGGCTGTCTTGGTGCTAAACCTGAACTCTACTCATTGTACTATCATTCGTTATTTTCTCCGTGGGTGTTGTTATTCCTCCTACTGAACCCAAATCTGCCTTTCTGTCCACCCACCCATCCCCACCCAACACATTTTCTTGCTGGTTGTTCTTTTGTCACTGGGAAGAAATAGACCAATAATTTTTTTTAGGTTTTTATTTTTAATTCCACTATAGTTAGCATGGAGTGTTATGTAAGTTTCAGGTATATAATACAGCGATTCAGTGGTTCTGTACATTACTCGATGCTCATCCTGGTAGGTGTACTCGTTAATCCTCCTCATGTATTTCATCCCTCTCCCCTCCCCCTCCCCTCTGGCAACTAACACAGGGAAGTAGAGACAGGAAGATAAGAGTTGCAGGACCAGGGTGATATAGCAGCAGGGATGGGAAAGAAGCAGGCAAATATAAGAGATGTAACATTCACAAGGTAGCACCTCGACCAGCGAGTGTTAGGTCTGAGACATAGTAAGTACTCAGTAGCTGTTGTTTTGGCAAGTGAAAATCTGAGTGTGGAGAGAGTTCAGAGTCCCCCAGAAACAGGTCTAGAAATAGTCACTTGAGATTGACGGGAAACCTGGGTGGTCTCTGGCTACTCATAAACAATCAACCTGAACAGGGAAATCATTTCATTTCCACTGGAGATTTCATGTTTGGGGGTGGTTTGTCTCGGTAATTTAGTTTTCATTTCTTATTTGAGAACTACCAGTAAAATTTCATTAATCATATGAAATTTTGATATAAAGCTCAACTAAATTTTAGAGAATGTTTTGAGCAAATAAATTGTTTACTGCCTCTGGAACAGAACACATTTCTTCCATTACTAATTTGTATGAATCACTTTTTACTAAACAAGATGATTTTGTGCTCTCAACAATGGAACATTTGGTTCTTTTAATACAAAATACATTTTAAAAGAAAATAACAGTGAAACATTTAGAAGGCAAATGTCCCCAAAATATCTGAAAAGGCATACATTTTCCTGGCTTCTGAGCTTTTATCCACACTTAGATATTTGGCCAAGATTGAGAAGGTATATTTTTATGCCCCAGCAAGTATATGGTATGTAGCTGCTACTCAAGCTGATAATTTGAAGAAATCAAAATAGATCTCCCTAATATGACAGTGTGATTAACACAGAGTCTAGGGACTGACTGCAGTGGGATACAAATTTTCCTTCTTGATTAATGTATTAATAAAAGGTTTAGGAATACTTTCAAAAGTTCTTTGTACCCTTAGGGACCTATAAACTAACATTTTCTTGTCTGAGTATCTGAGAGAGATTTTCTTCCTGTGTGAAGCACTGGTCCTGTGTTTTAGGAAGTTATAACGGGAGTAGGAAAAGTCAGCAGAGCACCATGTGAAGCAGTCTATCTAGGATGGCGTGGATAGCACCATTCTTTTCAGGTCCGTGGCACACATTGCTGACTGATCACACGTGCTGCTGCTGAGCTCCAAGCAGCCACTGTGAATTAGTTACTGTTCACCCGTGAGATAAAACTCATTGCTTACTCCATACCTTTGAGTCTATGGGAGTTTTCAGAGGCGGGAAATCAGGGAGGGTGGGGTTGAAAGTCTCATGGGAATGGACCATAGGAACAGATACACAGAAATGGAAGTGCATGTGGTGAGTGCGTGAGTGTGTGCAGTGCATACACAAAGGAGAATGCAGTATTATGGAGACTCAGCTGATGTGTTGGGTGGTAACTGCCAGGAGCTTTGATGGAAGGGAATGTGGAGGTTTCTCAAGAAATTAAAAAGAGGGGCGCCTGGGTGGCTCAGTTGGTTAGGCAACTGCCTTCAGCTCAAATCATGATCTTGGAGACCCGGGATCGAGTCCCACATCGGGCTCCCTGCTCGGCGGGAAGCCTGCTTCTCCCTCTCTCAGTCCCTCTGCTTGCGTTCCCTCTACAGCTGTGTTTCTCTCTGTCAAATAAATAAATAAAATCTTTAAAAAAAAAAGAAATTAAAAAGAAAACTACCATATTATCCCAGCCACCCTACTTCTGGGTACTCATCCAAAGGAAATGAAACAGATATCTGAAAGAGATAGGTGTATTCCCGTTTTTGTTGCAACATTATTCACAAAGTCATGGTATGGAAACAACCTAAGTGCCCACCAGTGGATAAATGGATCAAGAATGTGTGTGTGTGTGCGTGCACGCGCGTGTGTGTGTGTAATATATATTACTACACATATATTATGTATTTTATATATACATATACTACACACATACACACATGGTGGAATATTATTTGGCCTTTAAAAAGAAGGAAATTCTTCAGTTGTGACAGCATAGATGAACCTAGAGGGCATTATGCTGAGGAAAATAAGACAGACGAGAAGGGCAGTACTGCATGTATCGCTTCTATATGGAACCTTACAAAAAACAACTTTGGAAAATAGGTTTGACTTGGTCAGATTAAGAAGTTAATGAAAATCACACAGGGGACTGTAGATTTCCAGTGATTGAGATGAAGAACTGTTCGATATACTGAAAAAGAAAAGCCTGTGCACCAAATAAATCGGAAATAGGCCATATTCAGCAGTACTAGACAGTGGGTTTCAAATGGGGGCAGTTTGGCCACCCAGGGGACATTTGTCATTTCTGGACACATTGTTGGGTTGTCCCAACTAGTTGAGGAGGCAGTTCTACTGCTCTGTGGTGGTAGAGGCCAAGGATAACGCTGCTAGACAGCATATGATGCGTAGTCCGGTTCCCCACAACAATGATCTTTCCAGCCCAAAATGTCAGTAGTTGTGCACTGGTGTAAGCTAATTGCTATGAGAAGTAACCTCACATCTCAGAGACTTAACAAATACCTGTCTTGCTCATGCAAAGATCAAAGCAAGGTTAGCTGGAAATCCTGGGAGCTCTCCTTCAAGTAGTCACTTGGATCCTGGCACCTTCCATCATGGAACGCCGCCATCTTTAATATGTAGGTGCCAAGGTAGCCATAGAAGGGGAAGGAGAGTGTGTTTGTAGAGAAGTCACACTTGCTCTTATGTTCCCTGGACCAGAAGTGACCCATCCTTTCCACTTGCATCTTTTTGGTAAGAACTAGTCCCATGCCCCAGCTAAGTGTGCAGCGGCTGGGAAATGTCCTTTGGTGCTGTCCCTAAGTGGGTCTCCTTGAAGATGGTCTTAAGTCTTAATCCTCTGAAGTCTGAACTCACTTGGGCAGTGCATGTTGCACATTTCCTGCATGGAAGAATGGACATGTAGTGATAAAGGAGATGGGAATAAAGCCTTTGTTGTTGCCATTGTTGGTTTGTTTGTTTGTTTGTTTGCTGGGGGATCCTGCAGTAGAGAATAATGATTTAAGATTTAGAACATGATGAGTTTTCAGTGATGATAAAACATTGTGCTAGAACTGGTCCCTAAAGCATTAGGTAAGAGTACAGCATTAGAGGGGCATCTGGGGGGCTCAGTTGTTAAGTGTCTGCTTTTGGCTCAGGTATGATCCCGGAGTCCCGAGATTGAGCCCCACCATCAGGCTCCCTGCTCAGCGGGAAGAATGCTTCTCCCTCTCCCACTCCCCCTGCTTGTGTTCCCTCTCTCACTGTCTCGCTCTCTGTCAAGTAAATAAGTAAAATCTTTAAAAAAAAGAAGAAAAAGAGTACAGCATCAGAGATGTGGTTGTAGAGACAATGATCAGGTGAGAGGATTTCATGACTATATCCCTGGAACCCAGTTCAGAACCTGACACAAAATAGACAATTTGATGAATGCATGAATCAATGTGTATTTGAATATTAGAAATGAGGAAGGGAATACTTTTCCCTTTCATTAGAATGGAAGAGACCTGACGCTCATATATCTGCATATCAGCTATTGATGCGTAACAAAGCACCCCTAAACATTTCCTGTGGGTCAGATACCTGTGAGTCAGCTGAGTGGTCTTTCCGGTCTCGCCTGGTCACCTCGAGCATACGTAGTCAGCTGTGGGTCCCGAAGATGGCTCTGCTGAGCTTGGCTGCTTCTCTCCCGTGCTGGGAAGTTGGCTGGTCGAGGGTGGTCATGTGAGAAAACTGGGCTCATTTTTTATGGTTTTTGATCTCCCATCACACTCTCCTGGGCTTTTCTCATGGTGTGGGCAAGGATCTAAGAGAGAATGGAAGCATTCAAGACCTCTTAAGGTCTAGGCTCCAAACTGAAGTCCCATTGCTTCTGCACCACTGATGAAGCACAGCAATGGACGGGGCCAGCTTATAGTCAAAGGCGGGGAGATAGAGCCCACTCTTGATGGATGTAGTTGCCAAGTCACATTTGAAAGGGTGTGGATTTGGAGAGACTACTAGTGGATATCATCAAATAAAATCAGTCCATCACAGTCTGGAAGGAGGTTATTACATAGCATGGAAAGAGAGAACATTAAGCTTGATTTATTCACTTCTGGGCATCCTGATCTCCAGAGTAATTGAGATTCCTAGGATAATTTCAAGGTCATTTTTATTACTCTTGATTAGTGAAGAATCAGCTAGGAAAGCCCAATGTATTCCCTGCACTTTAAAAATAAATAGCTGTCGAAAATAAAAATAAAAATAAAAATAAATAGCCGTCGGACTAGACTGATCACCTTATACGTTAAATCCCGGCTCAGTTTGCCCTGAGTGTGACCTAACCATTTTCATGTTACGGTATATAGAGGAAACAATTGTCATTTTGTGGCACACTAGGGATAAAAGAGGAAAGGTGCTTGTAGTCAGGGTACTAAGCTTGCGGGCTCTGGCTCCCTCCGGGCCTCATCTGGCTGAGGGCTTCCCACCTCCACATTCCTATATCCCAGCAGCTGGGCAGGCAGGTTAGGATGTTCTGCAGTGGACTGAACTAATCATGCTCCAGTGACTCCCACCACTTAGTTTCAGGATCAGGCATAGAAGCCTCTTAACTCTCAATCCCATGCATTTCCCGCAAAATCTGTATTGTCTTCAAAGATGTATGGCCAATCAGTGCACATTTATCAAGTACCCACTGTTTGCCTTGGAATCTGCAAAACACTGAGGATAATGTATAGGGTATGCAAGGCCTGGCCCCTGTCCTTGCAGGGGTCAGGGAAAGAACTCTCATCCACCTATTTTGATCTTTTCTCCGGTGCCAAGTCTAAGCCAGTGTAAGGAGCCAAGTGCTTCTCTTCTGGAACTCAAGCACGGCGTGTTCGTCTTCCTAATTTTCAGTCACTGCATTGGACACAACATAATGCACAGAAGAACGGGAGAAAGAATTCGCTTAAAAATCCCTGACAATGTGAAGCAGTATGAGGCTTGGAGAGCTCATTCCAGTAGATCCTCTGGTTCTACTATTTTCGCGTTATTTTAAATATGTTCATTCCCTTTGATACAATTACTACCAATTATTTACCAGTTTGTTGTCAGGGGGGAAATCACTTGCATTTATATTGCTATGAAACTCAGTGGCTTCACGCAGGGCCTAAAACCTTTTCCCGGGTAGGGCCAGCTAGTATTTTCAGCCCTGTGAGCCACGTCGTCTCCATCCCGGCTATTTCTTCTGTGCCGCTCTAGGGCTAAAGCAGCTCCGGCCAGCACATGCATGGATGAGAGTGGCTGTGTTCCAAGCAAACTTTATTCACAGACACTGCAGTTTGAATTTCATGTAATTGTTATGTGTGTAAAAATCTTCTTCTGTTTTTTCCTACCCTGTAAAATAGCTGGCTATTTTAATTAATTAGTTAATTACTGGCTGGCTGGGTTGTGAGTTGGGTGGCAGCTGCATTTGGTCTGCAGGCCACGGTGTGTGGTCCCCTGGATTCAAGGACCACCATCGTCAGTTGCTGGTCTTCAGGTCGGGGCAAGGCTTGAAGGGTGGGGATGGGGGTACGGTGGGCTGGTGTCAGCTCGGGCCCAGTGACTTAGCTTCAGGCTCTGGATCCAGCTGGTGTTGGCTTTTCACCAGGTGGAGGATGACGCCTTCATGAGCGTGTTCATTCTGGGGCTCGGACTGAGTGGCAGCAGCTCCTGGGGGAGGCCATTTTCATGGCCGTGGCACATGCACGAGAGAGCCAGCAAGCCCAGTCACCGAGTGCAGCAGGTGCATCATGCAGGCTAACATCTCATTGGCCAGAGCAAGTCACGTGGTGGAATCCACACTCGACAGGCAGGAAAATCTACTCTTTAGTGAGAGGAACTCCATACAGTGTGAATTCAGGGAACTGTGAAGAACCGGGGCCATTATTGCCAGCTGCCACAGCCCCCTTCTCCTTCCTATACTGAAAGATGTAATGCTTTCCATCTTTTCTTTCCTCCAGCTTTCTTCAAGACAGAAAAGGGAATAAAGAATCCATTTTATATTCTTTCTGGAGAGAGTCGCTTCCTGTGACCATTATTCTTAGTCATTTGCAGGAAAATGCCATTTGTGATTTTGTGCTCATTCACTATCTCTTTTACTGGAAAGTACACATTACATGTTTTTGACTGGGCATTCCGCAGCCTAATCTGATACACGAAAGGTCAACCAGATGTTTTCTGGGAGAGCATTTCAAACCATCACCTTCTGTCTGAAAAGCTTTTGTTTGGCTTCTGAAGGTTCCTCGCTACCCAGCAGGTCCTCCTGTTCTGCACACAGGTAGCTGAGAGGATTTAATCCTGCAGGTGGGGCCTATGAAACCACTGGACCTTTTCCTCCAAGGGCTGTACTCACGTCATTGACTGTGGACTGTTTCGCATAGGGTTTTTTCTTTTCTTTTCTTCTTTTTTTTTTTTTTTTGCCTTTAGCCACATTCCTTCCACTTCCCCCTTTGTTGTTGCAACTTTTAACACAGGACAAATTGTCTTATGTTTTTCTAACCTTTCTCACTTTCTGGATTTCTTTCCTGATAACCTTTTGGGTTTTAGAGTTATGACTTGGAATTCCTGAATAGAACATTGCTCAAAACAACACCGCTTTTTTTTTTCTTTAGCATGCACCCTGATTTTTAAAAATAATAAATCAATGAACAACAAAACATCAAGGAGGACTGAGAATGTGCACAGCCCCCTGCAGGCTGGAAGGCCATGTAGCTTTGTAGGGACCTGTTTTTGCATTTCAAAATAAAAGTGACTTGCAGCTTGGAAATTACACGAATCTGGGGTTCCACAGAGAGCACAGAGCTGGGATTCTGTATAGGATTTGAGATAAAGTTCCAGTACGTTATTTTTTTTAATCACCAGGCTATAGGTTATATATTAAACCAAAAAACCATTATTCTTGAGCCCCCAGGCTCTCCCTTCCTTTTCCCGACTCTTCCCAACACTTCGTGGTCCTAGGTATCAAAATCTTAAGTTTTTATTTTCTTTCCCTTGTTAAGATGACATGAGTCTTTAAGGGGTTTCTCATAGATTGAACGTGTCTCCCCTCCATTCATACACTGAGGGCCTCTTGGGGTTATATTTGGAATATGGAAGTAATTAATGTTAAATGAGATTGTAAGGGTGAGACTTGATCTAAGAGGATTAGCATCCTTATAAGAAGGGACACAAGAAGTTGCTCATTCCCTTCATGAACACAAACAGAGGACAGGCGACATTCCCCTAACTCGATCATTCTCATAATAACATTCATATACATTCATGGACACAAATACCTTCATGAACATTATCCTGGACTATCACATTCAGAACAAGTCCAAGAGAAAGTACGCTTTCCTTTTTTGATCTAGATAATATTTCCAGCCACAACCATGGTAAGAGTCCTTGTGATACATTAAAAACCTTCCCGAGAGGCAGCGTGGTGGTTGAGGAAGGGAATCCTGGAGCCAGAGCCCAGGGTAGTTAGCTCCCTGATCTCCCTCCCACTGGCCAGGTGATGTTGGCAAGTTGCCCGAACTCTCTGTCTGATCTGTAAATATGAAAAGGTGGGGGGGGATAATCACATATACCTTACAGGGTTGTCCTGTGGAGAAAGCGCATTAATATTTGTAAGGCGCCTAGAACAGTGCCTGACACACAATGGCCGTGGTCTCAGTGTTGGAGAAATAGAATAAAAGTAAGCATAGAGAGCCATGAAGTGCATTCATCAGCACACACAAAATTTGAAAAAAGTAGGGCATCTGGAGTTTTTACAGGAACTTGTATATGAGATAGGGGGATTCTGTGAAAATCCTGTTATTTCTCCCACAAAGATAAGAATGGTCACAGCATGGGAGAGCCAAGGGAGGCATAGAGAGTGGGTGGCATAGATGTCTGGGTCTCAGCTCTAGGTTTGCCACTGGATACCCTTCGACAGCAAGTTGCCTTCCCTCCCAGGGGCCTGCCTCTACATCTGTCTAGAACCAGCTGGACTAGATCAGTATAGTACTTTACTCCAGGACTAGAAAGGAAAGATCCTTCGTGATCCTAAAGGCACATTGGGTAATGCTGTTAGATCTCATCATTTATGGTTTAAAATAAAGGGTCTTATTTAAATGGGAGGCAGAGAATCAATGATGCCAAATATTTTCAGAGGAAAGGAAAGTGAAAAATGTAAGAAAATGCAGAGAGGTATTGGTACCCAGAAGTTTGACGTATTGGATGGTTTTGGTGCTGAGCATGAACACCAAATAAATAATTTTTAAGTCTTTGAGATTTGTCTAATGATATCTTTATAGCTGCTCTCGGTAGAGAAATATTCCTAACCTGATGCTACCTATTCGAACATTTGAAGCCTGGGAAGACCGTGGCCATTATCATAGAGTGAAAGAATTTGAGAAGCTTTTAGGTGATTATTGGTTAACACCCCTGTTTGTTGCACACTCTCAGCGTCACGTGGTGGCCAGCATTGGCCGGGGAGCCATGCAGCCTTAAGACTGACCCTGGATTTGTGGGTTTTCCAGGTGACTCTATAGGCTATGATTGCTGTGGTGCATCGCATTGTGCCCCAGGTGGCTTAGATGACACAGATGCCCATGCTGCATTTGGATTATGAGTGTGTGTGTGTGTGTGTGTGTGTGAGAGAGAGAGAGAGAGAGACAGACAGACAGACAGACAGAGACAGAGACCTTGAGATTGGGATTGAGGTCTAGACCAAGGTGGCTGACCGTCAGTGCTATTGACTCTCAGCGCCAGATAGGTCTTTTTTTGCAGGACTGCTCTGTGTGCTATAGGGTATTTTACAGCATCTCTGCCCTCTACCAACTAGATACCAGTAGCACTCCCTCTTACCACACCAGTTGTGGCAACCCAAACTGTCTTTAGACATTGCCACATGTCCCCGAAGAGCATAATTGCCCCTAGTGGAGACCCACTGCCCCATACTGGGAATCGGATGGCCTGCTCTGTCATTGTCTGAGTGACTTTTGGAAAGTCCTCAAACTTTATAAGCCTCAGTTTCTCATTTACAAAATGGGTATTCAAATCCCTAACACGGGGGCACTCTGAAGGATTGGAAACTCATATAAGTGCAGGAGTGTATGGAAATAGTTATGCTGTGATTTTTTAAAGACATAAATACAAATTTCCATGCCATAAAAATAGTGGAGTTCCATAGGAACAGGTACCCCTAGGTTTAGTACTGTGCAGAGTGAGCTGTGGAATCTCTTGCACTCAGGTGTATCCTCTAACTGCTTAGAGGCCGTGCTGCCGTGCACATCCCATATGCCACCCTGAGGTCGCTTCGCGGAGAGTGTAGGTGACGGGCTCAGCCTGGAAAGAGCTGTCATCACCTCCCTGTCCCTGAGCATAAACATTCGTGTTCCTCTGTAGCAGCTCACTGAGTCACAGACCTCCAGATATTTCTTAGGAAATCTTTCCCCCTTTAAGATGAGGCTTTTAATACTTAACTTCCACTACTGAATAACTTGTAGGGATTCAGGAGTGTATTAATAGATCTGGCACAAGTAAACAAATATTTTTGCGTTTTATAAGGCTCTGTGCTCCGTAAAAAGCAGTGGAGAAAACAGCGATGATTAAGACATGGGACTACAGTAGGAAAAAACGTACAGATAGCACTGATAAGGACACAGGCTAAAGAGAGGAACTGGGTCTTCTGACCGAGGGCTGGGGGGGAGGCAGGGGAGAGTTAAGGGAGGAAGAGCCATTGGATTGGGGTTTTGCAGGCTGCATAAAATTAATACAATCCCCACTCAAGCTCCTCTGTATACTCAAGTTCATGACTCTGTGTCATTTATTCATTTGACTTACTCAAGTGTAAAGTGAGCATCATACAGCATAACGTGTCCCGGCTGCCTCAGCAAGGCAGACGGGCCCTCGCAGGTGAAAGTGGAATGTAGGACACTAGTGGGTAGTGTTCTTATTGGGCGGCTTGTCACCTCCATTGATCCTTCCCTCAGATGTTACTCTGGGGGAAAATTCCAGGGAAGCTTCCAGGTTTTTTGATTAAAGCCTCCTGGATTTTCTACTTTGGAAAACAAAAAACACCTTCCTCCAGGTGTCTTAATTTGCCATTGCATAGAGCACTGGGTGTTATACTTAAACAATGAGTCTTGGAATACTACATCTAAAACTAATAACGTACTGTATGGTGACTAACATAACGTAATAAAAAATAAACTTTACCGTGGCTAGGGACAGGCATAAAAAGAACACCCACTAATGTTTGGGTTTCTTCTTCCCATTAGGACTTTCCTAGTGTGGCATCTGAAATATTTTTTTTAACATTATCTGTGGCTGTTAACTACTTCCATTCATTTTTCCCCCTATGCGTGTACCTCCAGGAAACCTCCATTCACTGGCCTTCACTGCGCTTCTCTTCAGCCTTGTGTTTCCTGGCTAAGTAAATCAATGGGTGTGTCTAATATGTTTTCCTCATTTGGCTAAAGACCCACTTTAGATCTTTAGGTTTAGCACTTAGGTTAGGAGGTGAGAGATGTAGTTGGATTTTAATCAGTACTTTGCACTGCATCTTATTTAATAGCTACTCAGCAAGTTTAGACACAAGGACTTCAAAGTGTTGTAGGGTATTTACTGATATATTTAAGATGGTGGTTCTTACCTGGGAGCTATTTTGCCCAACAGGGGACATTTGACGATGTCTGGGGACATTTTTGGTGGTCACAGCTGGGATGGGGCTGCTGTTGTCATGTAGTGGGTAGAGGTCACGGGTACTGCTGGACGCCCTAGAGCGCACAGAGCAGCCCCGCAACGACCAGTTATCTAGCCCCATATGTGAATAGTACTGAAACTGAGAAACGCTGATTTCAGACTTACACTCTACCTGGGTTTGCCAAATTAAACATAATAAAAAGCCATTATGAGTAAAAGTAGAACTGAAGCAAAATAAAAGGAGCAGGACCATGGATGTCACCAAGGTCCTGACTTAATCATTAGCTTTGGACATTTGGTTGAGTTTGGAATTTCCTAACAAATTAAACAAAAAGAAGAAGAAAATATAGGTATAGAGTTTCCCAAAGCAACATTTAATAGATATGTTTATCAGTAAAAACTACCCCCCACCACTGAATTCAAAGAGAAACATATCTTTCGGGGATTTATATGTGCGAGGGGCATTGTGTAATAAAACAGACGTATTTTCAGCTGTGGCTTTTGCAAAAGACATAGGTGTGTGTGTGTGCATGCGCGCACGTGCACATGCGCACACACACGCATGCATGCAAACGGATATTTCTGGTCTCAACCCTTTACCAAAAAGTAGCAGAAGTATAACATTAGATCTTGTGAAAGTAAGGGCATATCTTTGAGGAGCTAAACAAATACGATCCGGGTATTGTCCTTGCTTGTGATACAGCAAATAAGGAATGGGGTTTCTGAGGCTCTGGGACAGAGATGGTTGACATTTCCAGCAGACTCTGGAACTCTTTCTGGATTATCACATGGTTTCAGTAAGTTTTTGTCAAGGGCTAGAGAGTAATCAATTCACAGAGGAGTTGCCTGATGAGCTCCCAGAGTGCTTGCTGAAGCCCATTCGGTAACGTTTATTTCTGGTCTACTTTGTCAAGCAGCAAACAGCCTAGCCCTTGCAAGAAGATATATAAATAATCATGAATTAGTACACATAGTAATGTGCAGTGTGCCATGGGAACTCAGAGGAGGAAGTGATTAATTCTGTCCCACAGCTGCAAGGAAACGTTCAGTGAGGAAGTGAGATTTGAACTGTGTGGGTTATTAAAGAAGTCTTCACAGGTTTTATCTGTAAGCATTTTATTGGTGTATAAAATACATGCAGAAAAGTGTCTAAATCATATGCACACTTGGCTCTATTTTCACGAAGCAGACCACCCATGTGACCGGCACCCAGTCCAAAGAGTAGAGCACCGCCAGAAATAGAACCCTAGAACCCCCTCATACTCTGTTATGTACCCCCATTTGCCGAAGGTAACCACTGTTCCGACTTCTGACCACATAGCCTAGTTTTGCGCTTTATATAAATGTCATCACACGTAGGTTATTTTGTGTCTGGCTTTACCATTGTTTTTGAGAGATTTATCCAGGTTGACACATGTAGTTGTAATTCATTCATTTTCATAACTGGATAGTATTCCAGTGTATGCATATACCACAATCTAGCTCTTCAACTAGTGAACATTTACCTTATTTCCGGTTTTTGACTATTATAAGTTGTGCTTTGATGTACATTTTTGTGCATGCTTTTTAAGGAACATATTTATGTACTTCCATGTGTGTATATCTAGAGATGGAATTGCGGAGGAGTATATATATATATATATATATATATATATATATATATATAGTATGATATATAGTGTAATACATAGAACAGAATCCATATATGATGTAGGATGTAATATATACATTGTAGTATGTAATATATATTAGGCTGTTATGTGCATGTATATATTCAGCCTTATGGACTGCTTGTATAAATTTACATTATTGCTGACAATATTTTAGAGCAGAAGCTACAAACTATGGCCTGAAGGCCTGTTTTTATAGGCAAACTTATTCGCACACAAGCTCACTCGTCTTTTATATATTGTCTGTGTCTAATTTTTGTGTAGTCAGAGCAGAGTTGAGTAGTTGTGAAAGAGGCTGCACGGCCTGCAAAGCTGGAAATATTTACTGTCTGGCCTTTCATAAACAAGATTTCTAACTCCTATATCGGGTTTCTGAGCATTTCGCAACCCTGCCAACACTTGCACCATCGTCGCTTCCTGTTAGCTGTTCTTGTGAGCGTTCTGGTGGGTATCGCGTATCACCTTATGGCATCAATGTGCATTTGCTCGCTGCCCTCTCTGTATACATTACAGTTCCGGCTTATAGGAGAGAGCTGTCGTTGTGGTTACATGTTGAGCCCAGCTTGAGGTTCTGTAAACGTCCTCCCCACAAGACCAAAAAAAAGACCTGATTATTTTATATGATTTTTCTCAGTGATACACTATAAATTTCATTTTCAAAAAAAAGTGGTTCTCTTTGCTTCGGGAACTTATGTCGTGAGACGTCATGAAATGTGTTTCCCACTGTGCTTGGGGAAAGTCTCTTTTATTGTCACAGGGTGCAGTGTGCTAAGCTCTCAGTTAGGTGGTGGGGGGACTCACAGACACAGAGAGGGACCTCCCACAGACGAGGCAGGTTTAGGCCGCAGCAGTGATGAGGTAGCATCTTGGGAAGTCTCCTCCAAAGAAAGGATCCGATAAACATTTCTTACCTGAATAAAAAGAAGAAAAGGAGGACTAGGTGAATCTGAATGCCCTTTTAAATTCTTTCATTTTATAAATCATGCACTGGGAGGTTTTTACAAATGACTGGGCAGTTTTCTCCCTTCTTCAGATATCTTCCTATGCTAAAGACTTTGTTGGAAAATAGTGTTACCCTTTCAATGAGAAGATGCAGCAAATAAACAAAACACCCCAGGACAACCTAGGACTGCATCCATCTTTCAGAAGAAAGCCAGTGTGCACCCACAAACCCTGCGGAATCGAGCTCAGGAAGTCTTCCTGCTTCAAGATTGTTTCCAGCTGAAGTCACGCTTGGCAAAGCCCGATGCCTCAGAAGGTAAAGATGGACTTTGGCTCGGGGCAGACCTTCACTGGGCTCCTTCCTCTTCCGATCTGCAGCCAGCGGGGCCTGACAATGGCTGAGATCAGGATTCCTTCAGGCAGTAAGAATGAGATGGATGAAAAATGAGAACATTAACCCTGGGAACTAGAGGTCTGGGAACCTGGAGCCCAAGATAGCAAAGAGATGTGAGAAAACACGTCATTTTGTAAACACCTGAACATCAGAGAAACCTTTGCTCTCTGGAGAGGGATTACTGGAAAAAGATTTGGAAGCTTGTGCTCTTGGAGGACCCCCCCCACACCATGTTCTTGGAGGACTTTGAGGAAGAAAATGAGGAGATACCCATTTTGTTTAAAAAAGGAAAGAAGTGGAGAAACACAGGACTACTATTTTGAAGATAAATAGATTAATAGAAAAAGAGAGACCTATGATGATGTGTTTAGAAGGAAGAAAAACTACTTGACGAGGTTGAGAAAACATTTTCATAAATGTAAATAAATTTCACAAATATTTTCAGATCAAGTGCATAAGTGACTAAAAGAAGGACGAATGATCCTGAATTCAACCATAAACACTAAGGTTAGGTCTACACACAGAAGTTGGCTTGACTCAATGCATTAGAGTGAGAAAAGATTAAGTCAATAAAACAACCAATTCCTAAAGTGCCAAGTACCTGCTTTGCCTGAACGTTTTAGTTTTTACTTGTTTTGGCATCCTGTAGACACAACCAGAAACTGTTACAGCAACAGAAATATCTCATTCCAGGATGTTGTTTTAGTTACTGGGACAAGGAAAGGAACAAGTGCTTTCCTAGATATTACTCAGTTCACGGGTGCCCCTGATTCTTAAAGTCTTTGCCAGAAACTGCTAAGATCCTAACCAAATGTAGCCCCATGTGTTCATTTTAAACTGCTACCAGAAAATGCTCTTTTACCAAATGGCTTCAAAACACAGCCAGAAATAATTGGGGTCACCTTTTCTATGTGTATACAGCTTTATTTCAACAACAACAAAATGGTCTTTGAAAGCTGGGACAGTATATAATCCTTTTTTAAAACTGTGCCCTCCCCCAAATGCTTCAATATAACTTCAACTCAAACTTTGATTTACTTTTTACCATTTATTCAGTGAGGTGAGTGTTAACCCACTACATAATTCTGATGGAATTTAAAATTCAGAGAGGTGAAATGAGTAGAAAGATCTTGAGGCAGATCTTGAATTGAGTCTTTTGGTTTTTCTTTTTCTTTTTCTTTTTTTTTAAAGATTTTATTTATTTATTTGACACAGAGAGAGATCGCAAGGAGGCAGAGAGGCAGGCAGAGAGAGAGAGGAGGAAGCAGGCTCCCCGCTGAGCAGAGAGCCTGATGTGGGCCTTGATCCCAGGACCCTGAGATCATGACCTGAGCTGAAAGCAGAGGCTTTAACCCACTGAGCCACCCAGGCGCCCGAGTCTTTTGATTTTTCTACCCTGACACCCCCCACTAGACTTGGGTCCAGTTCTTTGCTTTGATTTCAGTAACACAAAAGTAGAAGCTGTCTGTTTGCATAAGAATTCTGCAAAATGATATTAATAAGTATAATCATTTTTTTGCTGGTTCAAGATAATCAGAAGGCATTTAACCAAAATGAATCACCCTCAAATGTCAGTGCTAATGAAGAACACATGACAATTCTGTGAATCTCTCTCATTCGTTTGAATATAAAGCACAGTATATATAGCACAGTAGCTTTTTGGAATGTTATAATAGATATAAAATGACACAATAGTTATAATAGATAATAAATCTTATAATAAGCAATCGCTTGTTATTATGCTAATAAAATTTAAAAGTACAAAGAGACAGGGTATCTGCACAAGAAACTTCCCTGCGTATCAGCCGGGCTGCTTTTGGCCGCATGGAACAGAAGACATGACTGAAAATCGCCGAGGCGGGAAGGATATTTGTTTACAACCTCACATAGGCATTGTATTAGTTATCTGTTATTATATAACCAATTACCACTAATTTAGTGGCTTAAAACAATACAGCTTTATTTTATTTTTTTAAAGATTTTATTTATTTATTTGACAGAGAGATCACAAGTAGGCAGAGAAGCAGGCAGAGAGAGAGGAGGAAGCAGGCTCCCTGCCGAGCAGAGAGCCGGATGCGGGCCTCGATCCCAGGACCCTGAGACCATGACCTGAGCTGAAGGCAGAGGATTTAACCCACTGAGCCACCCCGGCGCCCACAGTACAGCTTTATTATCTCATAGTTCAGACACAGCTTAGTCGATTCCTGTACTTCGGGGTCTTTTATGAGGCTGCAGTCAGTTACAGCCTAAGCTAAGGTCTCATCAGAAGGCTCAGACTGGAGAAGGATCCATTTACAGGCTCGCTCTGACTCTTGGCAGAATCCAGTTTCTCAAGGGATGTTGGTTGGAGTGAGGGCCTCAATTTCTCACTGGCAGTTGGCCAGAGGTCACCCTCAGTTCCTTAACCTCTGGGTCTCTCAGGACACATTCTCAGTGAATAAAAGAGGGCATTCCATGTTTGTTATGTTTAAAGAAAGACTTTCCCAGAAGTCTCTTGACAGACTTCCCCTGGGGTCTCATTTGTCAGCATTGAGTCACGTGCCCGCATTTACATTGCAAAGGAGGCTGGGAAAGTACCTGTGAGGATCTGGCATTTTGCCCTTAGCAGGAGGCAAGTCTCTGCCAGCAAGGAAAGGCAAGCGGAGGGTGGGAGTTGGGGACTGGCTGTTGAGGAGCCGATAAGCATCTACTGCAGGCACATGTAATAAGGGACTGACTCTTTCAGGGCCACGTGGCTCGACTCCCCTATATCACGCGATGGCCGATTTTTCTGTCTCTTACCTGTTCTCCTCGCTTGAGAGATTTGTTCATATAGTGAGCTATGACATGATTGAGTTTTTAGTTGACTCAAATATCATTATACAAACAAATGAAAATATAGGTTCTGGAACTGTCCAAAGTTCCCTATTATCCTTATGATTATTTTTATTCCAGTGTTTCCTAAATAAACTGAAATTACTAATCTAGTTATCAAATCTTTATTCTCAGGTCTCTTATCTGTAAACATTTGTCTATTTTCTTTTTTTACTTCACACAAAAATTACTGGTTCTTTAATGGACCATTAACTTGTAGTCATCGAAGTCATTTCTTTAGACATGCAAAGATAATTATTAAAAAAAATAGGCAGTGATACGAGCCTTTGATCAACCCTCAACCCCTAACTTTAGCACAACCCACAAAGGGTGGGTTGGTTACAAAAAATTCTCTTCTGTAATTAGAACTGGAGCCTGTGACCCACAGCACCTTAGGTTATGAAGCTTCCAGACCTTCCTGTGAGTCCCTCAAAGCCTGGTCACTACCCCTCGCAGGTGAGCCTATGACCAGCCAACTTAGACAACCGCCAGGAATTTGTACAAAATGACTCCTGAGTGCCATTCCTTTGGGTAGTCATGCTGTAGTTTGCTCTTGCAGAACTTCTTTTCACACTTGCAGAAGCTAAATCATGGCTGTCTCTATGCTATAATTTGCTGTTGGTGGTCTGGATTCATGTGAATAAGCTTATGTTTATTCTGGTGAAATGGAGTCATATTTATTAGGCCCATTCGCTATGACCTTTTGAATCCTTCTGTAATCTCCCTTAATAACTGTAATGCTCAGCATTGTGTCAGCCACATATTTTAGAAGCATGTCCAGGCATATTAATTGCTGAGCCAGTGTTCGGTTATGTCCCAAATGGTCTGACCATTTTGTGGGATTTTAAAAGAAAACAAATTAGAGGGAAAGTAATGATTTTTATTAGTTCACTTAAGGCAGTGGTTCTCAACCTGGGTGGGAGGAAAGGATTCCATGCCCCTGCCCAGGGTATAGGTGGCAGTGTGGGGAGACATTTTTTCATTGTCACAGTGGGGGAGGGAGGGCCTGCCGTTGGCATCTAGTGGATAGATTCCAGGGATGCTGGTAAATACTCTGCGATGTGCTGGATGGTACTGTCCCTGCCACAAAGGATGATCTGACCCCAGGGGTCTACACCATTGAGAAGTCCTGGTTTAATATAAGAAATGACATATAGTTTTGTATGGAAAGGCGTTTATAGCCTTTTCTGTCATTTTGATGTGAATTTCTCTTATTTTTGAAAATGAATGTAGAGCCTGGGTCTTGCCATATTTGCCCACATCTTTGTCTTATTTTTCTATTGAGCAGTTCTTGCTATGACATCTGGACCCCAGAGCTGAACTCTATCCCAATCTGTCAACCTGTCTGGGGCTCAGATGCCCTCAGGAATCTGATCCTCCTCTTCATAGCCCATGCCGTTGGTAGCTGAAAGCACAGCCATGGTCACACCAAAGAACGGTCAGGTCAGGAAGTTTCCCTAGGGGTGCTTGCCACCACTCCTGTTAGACTCAGTGCTCCTGTCATCAGCATAAGTAACCTCCCATTGTCCTGTGACCTTATGTCACTCTTCACAGATTCAACGTGACCGAGTCTGAGCTTTTGGGATGGTCTGTGGATGAGGATTCACACGTATTAATCTTTTAATCTACCTAGTGATTCTCATTCCTAATCACCATGTCGATTCTCCAGAAATAGCTATTAACAGTTTGTTGAATGTCTTTGCAAACATTTTCAGTGCGTATATAGACACATTTCTTGTGTGATATACTCTTCATATTATAATGAGCATGTAAGTCAGGGCTGGCTAAGCCGTAATGAGACTACATAATTCCCTGGTTTAAAGGATGATGAGATTTACTTCTCCTTCATGTCCAGGTTTGATGTATGTAGTCCAGGTTGGAGGGCAGCTCTGCTGTAGACAGTCATCTGGAAACCCCAGATCACTGTGGCTTTGCCATCTTCAACTCGTGGCCCTCCGGGTCACTGTGGTGGTCACCGTGCCATCTAGTGAGAAAGAATGAACTAGAGCATTTAGAAGGCACACACCCTAACCTAAAGGGCAGGTTTGAGCAAGAACTGGGCTGCAGGGCCATACCTAACTGTCAGACGGGCCAGGAATTGAGGCGTAGGGAGGAAGCCACATACCTTGCTACAACTCTACTCTACAAAGAAGTGGAGAACAAATTCTGATGGATAGCCCTCTAATTGTTTTGTAGGCAGTCTCTCTCTTGTCTGTCAGTTTTTCTCTGTCTCTCAACATATATAGGACCACATTAAACAAAAACTATACTGTTGTCCAGGTTAATGCACACAAAGATACCGCTTTTTTAAACAACTGTATTAAATGCATAGATTATATATATATATTTTTTAAAAAGATTTTATTTACTTATTTGACAGAGAGAAACACAGCCATAGAGGGAACACAAGCAGGGGGAGTGAGAGAGGGAGAAGCAGGCTTCCTGCCGAGCAGGGAGCCCGATGCGGGGCTCCATCCCGGGAATCTGGGATTGTGACCTGAGCCCAAGGCAGATGCTCAATGACTGAGCCACCCAGGTGGCCCTGGATTGTATATTGTTGACTCTCATGATGCAAGTGCATACTTTTTTTCTCCATGAAGTTGCTCTTTTGAGCCTTTCAGTCCATTTAACTGTTGATTGAATGTTCAGCATATATATAGAACTTGGCCAACATATATTAGTGCTTTTTGAGTGACTGGCTAGGGTTTCTTCTTCTTCTTTTTTTTTTTTAGCCATTCCTTTCTAGTATAGAAACTAGCATTCTGATATAGAATGTTTGGTTTGTAATTCTCCAAAATCATATGTGAAAGAATTGTTGATTTGTTCTGTTTATTATGCTATTAAATAACAAGGATGATTAAGATGGTACACAGTACATTGCATTCCATTTTCCAAGAACTAGAGACAATTCTAAATTCCTCTGAAGTCTGTTGCTGGCTTGCTTTTACACTGTTGACATACCTCAGAAGAGGGGAGGAAGGCTGAAGAATAATACGATGCCCATTTCAGTTCCGGCCCTGACTGCTTCATCGTCACACTTGGCTCTCCTTCTTTGGCATTACAGTTTCAACATGACATATTTTTCTTTTTGAAAAATTGTTGGGTTTTTTTTGGTCTGATGTCTCCATTTTGGTAGACTGAATAGTCTTCCTGTCCACAGTGAAGTCACATTTGTGCTTAAGTAAAACAATTTTGGTACAGTTTTTGTCTGTCTTCCACCTGTGGTTTGAAAAGCAAGAAGAAAATGTAAAAAGCTAGTAATGTCTGAGGGATTTTTACACTGGAGTCTTCTAAAAACTATGAATGGATATCAACTGGGAAACAGTAGCAGATCTGGACACCAGTTGCCATCTGAAACACCACGGACATCTGGGGCACCCTATTCCTAATCATCTGTAGTCATCTCCTGCCGCTGCATCACATATTATTACCACGGAGCTAGAGGCTGAAGCTGACACACACTTACTCGTCCAGAGTTCTCCTAGGTCAGGGGTTCAGGCACAGCTTAACTGGACCCCCTGCTCAGGATTTCACAGGGCTCTAATCAAGGTGGCAGCCGAGCTGTGTTCCTTTCTGGGGCTCCGAGTTTTCTTCCAACTCATATGGCTTTGATTTTTGATTTCAGGGGACTTGAGGAATGGTCAGACCACTGAAATGAATAGAAAAGCCAGAAGGAGGCGGTATTCCACATAACACTAGCAGTTTCATTTTACCCATGTTAACTGGAGCAAGAGACTCTGCTTTGCTAGCTTTGAAAAAGCTCTGTGGCTCAGAGACCCCAACCGGGGGTCCACAAACTCTGGCCTATGGGCCAAATCTGGTGCACCTGCCTATTATTATAAATAAAGTTTTATGGGAGTACAGCCATGCCTATTTTGTTAATTATGGTGTATGTTTACTCTTCCAGAACAAAGGCAGTGTTCAGTAGTTGCCATAGAGACTGTCTGAGCTACAAAGCTGAAAATATTTACTAGCTGGCTCTTTACAGAAGACATTTGCTGACCTGTGCTCGAGGCTGAAGAGGACCAAGCTTGGTGTTGTTGTTGCTTTTTGCTTTCCATTTAAAATCCTGGTAGCCTCCATTCTTTCCATTTTATTCCTTCTGCCACTACTCATCATAGTTGACTCTCTTGTTAGCATACACCTGGATAGACGACACAGTCCTCTCCTAATTGGGACCCAGCAGCTAATTAGGGCTGGTCGCCTTTGAGACTTTGGATCGATTGCTGTTGTTTGAGCATCTCAGGCTCTTCCCTGTCTGGTTTCAAATTCTTTTTTTCTCCTCTCCCTTTCCCTGTGTTCTGCAGTAGAAACCCATCTTTGCCAGGAGGCTGAGAGCAAACACCAGCTCAAAGACTTTACCCGGTTTTGTCTGTGTTGATGTGTGACTCATTTAGCACTTCTCATAAATTGACACGCATTTTGCATCTGATGAAATGCTGAAGTGGTAGGTTGAGCTGGACAAAGAGGTATAGAAAGTATGCGCGATTGGTAGGTCTCTGTGGCAAACTGCTTTACTATTTAAAAAAATAAAGCCTCTGTTTCATTTTACGTTATTTTAAATGGTGGTGACTTTAAAACAAATACTTTAAATAAATTCAAACTCGAGAACAAGTTGCCAACATGATCCCCATTACTCTTAGTACTTTAGTGTGTCATTCCTACAAACAATGACGACAACATAATCCCCCAAATCAGGAGATTAGCATTGATACATTACTTCCAATTAGTCCCCAGGCCCTTTGCAGGTTTTATCAAGTGTTCCAATAATCTTATATCAAAAGATCCAGTCCAGGACCATGAGATGGGTTTCGTTGTCAGGTCTCTTTAATCTCTTTCAATCTAAAACAACTGCTCAGTCTTTTTAGCTTGCAGGACCTTGATATTTTTGAAGAATACAGGCCGGTTGTTTTGTATAATGTCCCTAAATTTGTGTTTGTCTGATGATTCCTCATGACTGGATTCGGGTTATTCAATTTTGTCAGGAATTCCTATCACATTTGAGGAGCTGTGAATATCCCATTTGTCATCAAAATTCACCCACTAGTTTCAGCATCCATTGATGTTTCTTGGCTTAATCATTACTGTGGTAATTGTCAGATGATAATTTTCTACTCCATCACACCTTCAAAAAATACTATTTGGTATTTCACCATAGGGGAAAACTTAGTATTCTTCCTATTTGTTTATTTATATCACAATGGTCTTATGGATTCCTCTTATATTCAGTGGGTTGTAATCCATTACTCTCATTTATTCATTCATTCATTCATAGAGGAAGAAAGAGAGAGAGAGACAAGGAGAGAGAAAGGGCAGAGGAAGAGGGAGAGAGAGAATCTTAAGCAAGCTCCATGCCCAGCATGGAGCCCGATGGGGAACTCAATCTCACAACCCTGAGATCATGACCTGAGCCGAAATCAAGAGTCAGACACATAACCGCTTAACCAACGGAGCCACCCAGGCACCCCCGTTCCTCTCATTTATTTTGATGCTCAAAGAATCCCACATTTAGCAGCAGGATGAGGTTACATACAGGACACTCAGCCAAATTTGTATTTCAGATAAACAATAAATTTTTAATATAAGTCTATCTGAAATATTGCATAGGCATACTAAAATGAGTCACTGTTTATCTGAAATTCAAATTTAACTGGGCGTTCTCTATTTTGATTTGCTGAATCTGACAAACCTATAGTGGGAGCCCCGTCAAGGTGCTTTTGGTGTCCTTCCAGTAGTCTGCATCATTCTCTGAGCACTTACTTGCTTTCTGGCCCAACACGATGTTCCATGATTATCATGTACTTTTCCTGCTCCAGCACTCGAATCAGCCACTGGTTCTCTTAGTATAAAACGGTATTTAGAAACTAAGATCTCAGGGGCGCCTGGGTGGCTCAGTCAGTTAAATGTCTGCCTTTGGCTCAGGTCACGATCCTGGGGTCCTGTAATCGAGCCCCGCATCCCACTCCCTGCTCAATGGAGATCCTGTTTCTCCCTCTCCCTCTGCCTGCCACTCTGCCTACTTGTGCTCTCCCTCTCTCTCTGTTAAATAAATAAAGAGGATCTTAAAAAAAAAAAAGAAACACTAAGTACACTCATTGCTATTGAGTGTCATAACTTCCAGACCTTTTTAGTGGACAGAACCAGGGCAATATATGTAGGATTCTATATATACATATATGTATACCAACTTATATCTACGTATGTATTTACTTCTCTATCTAGTTTTCTCCCAGTTTTATTGAGAAATAATTGACTTACGTTACTGCATAAGTTTAAGGCATATACAGCATGATGGCTCGATTTATGTATATTGTGAAATGATTACCATAATAGGTTCAGCTAGCATATATCTTTTCATATAGATACAATAAAAAGAAGAGAGAGAAAGGGTATTTTTTTTCCTTGTGATGAGAACTCTTAGGATTTAATTCCTTAACAACTTTCGTATACATCATACAACGGTGTTAGAGTCATCATGTTGTACATTACATTCCTAGTACTTATGTATCTTATAACTGAAAGTTTGTATCTTTTGACCATTTTCCTCCAATTCCCTCTCCCGTTCCCCTCCAGCTCTGATAACCACAAGTCTGATCTCTTTTTCTGTAAGTTTGGAGGGTTTTGTTTGTTTTTATTTTTAGATTATACATAAAAGTGAGAGCATACAGTATTTGTCTTTCTCTGACATATTTCACTTAGTCTAATGCTTTCAGGGTCCATCCATGTTGTCACAAGTGTAGCATTTTCTTGTGTGTTTTTTTTTAAGGCTAAATAATGTTCCTCTGTGTGTGTGTGTGTGTGTGTGTGTGTGTGTCTGTCTGTATGTGTACAAATTCTTTATCCATTCATCCATCAGTGGGCACTCAAGTCATTTCCATGTGTTTGCTATTGTAAACAACATGAACGCGAGGGTACGGATATCTTTTTGAGTTAGTGTTTTTGTTTCCTTTGATATATTCCCAGAAGTGGAATTGCTGGATTAAATGGTAGTTCTATTTTTAATTTTTTGAGGACCCTCCATACTGTTTTCCATAGTGGCTATACCAATTTACAGTCCTATAAATAGTGCACAAGTGTTCCCTTTTCTCCACATCCACACCAGCATTTGTTATCTCTTATTTTTTGGATGATGGTCATTCCAACAGGTGTGAGATAGCACATTGTGGTTTTAATTTGTATTTTCCTAGTGACTAGTTAGGTTGAGCATATTTTCATGTGCTAGTTGGCCTCTCATAGGTCTTTGAGGAAATCTCTATTTAAGTTCTTTGCCCACTCTTTGATTGGGTTATTCTTATCATTTTTCTATTGAGTTGTACAAGTTCTTTATAGAGTTTGGATATTAACCTTCTACCAGGTACAAGACTTGCAGATTTTTTTTCCACATTCCATAGGTCTTTTTTTGTTCACTTTGCTGATGGGTTCTTTTGCTGTGCAGCAGTTTTTAGTTTAATGTAGTCCCACTTGTTTTTGATTCTCTTGCTTTTGCTTTTGGTGTTCTTATCCAAAAAATCATTACTAAGACCCATGTCAGAGAGCTTTGTTCCTATGTTTTCTTCTAAAAGTTGCATGCTCTCAGGTCTTGTATTTAAGTATTTAATCCATTTTGAGTTAATTTTTGTGAGTGGTGGTGTAAGATACGAGTCCAGTTTCATTCTTTTACATGTGGCTATTCAATTATCCCAGCACTATGTTTTGAAAAGACTGTCTTTTCTCCATTGAGTGTTCTTAGCTCCCTTGTCAGATATTAGTTGACCATATATGCTTGGATTTATTTCTGGGCTCCTGATTCTATTCTCTTGTTCTATTTGACCGTTTTTATGGCAATACTATACTGCTTTATGGTATAGCTTGAAATCAGGAAGTGTGAAGGCTCTTGCCTTATTGTTCTTTCTCAGGATTTCTTTGGCTATTCAGGGTCTTCTGTGGGTCCGTATAAATTTTAAGAGTGTTTTTTTCTATTTCTGTAAGAAAGAATGCCATTGAAATCTTGACAGGGATTGCTTTGAATCTATCGATGGCTTTTGGTAGTATTGACATTTTAACAATATTAGTTCTTCAAATTTATGAACACAGGATACCTTTTCATTTATTTGTGCCTTTCAGCTGCTTTCATCAATGCCTGGTAGTTTTCAGAGTAGAGATCTTTCTCTTCCTTAGTTACATTTATTCCCAAGTATTTTATTACTTTTGATACTACTGTAAATGGGGTCGATTTATTTCTTTTCCAGAAAATTTATTGTTAATATATACATCAATTTTTATATTGAAGATCATAGCTACACACCTGTATTTCCAATTCCAATCCAATACCACATGGGTAATTCTAGTTTTCTCCCTTCACTTCTCTGCCCATGAGGAATTTGGTCCTCCCACCATCCGTATAACCATAATGGATCAGTCAGTCCTCACTATGTGTATCCAGTCCTCCATTGTCACCACCAACTCTTACACCTATACGTGAACGTCTTTCTCATTTCTCTTGGGCTCCCACCTCCCACACTGGCCTACCTCTTAGAGTCTCAGGTTCCAAAACCCCACACCAAACTGCGGCCACTGTCACTTCCTATATGTGGCACATGGACACCCTATTCACCCCTTTCAGGTGCCACAAGCCCATACCAGGCCAGTACCATTGCCTCTCTGTGTGGATGCCTTCCTCATGCCACTTGGGCTCTAACCTCCAGCAGCAGGCCACCTAGAGCAATGTCCTGCTTACCCTACTTGCGCTCTGCTGTGCTTTGCTGGGTGGCCACCCCTTCCCAACCTTGGGCACGTTCTTCCCTGTCCCGCACAACCCACCTCATGGCTCTTGGATTGGATTGTTTTGAAAGAACGAAAGGAGGGAAGGAATATCTTCATGCGTTTCTCATTATGTGAAATTATAATTAATTTACTCTTACACTGTTTCCTACTCTTTTTTTAAAAAAGATTTTATTTATTTATTTGACAGAGAGAAACACAGCTAGAGAGGGAACACAAGCAGAGGGAGTGAGAGAGGGAGAAGCAGGCTTCCCGCCGAGCAGGGAGCCCGATGTGGGACTTGATCCTGGGACTCTGGGATCATGACCTGAGCCAAAGGCAGTCACTTAACCAACTGAGCCCCCCAGGCGCCCCTGTTTCCTACTCTTAACCTGGTTCATTCACTGGTATTTTACCAAGACCTAGAAAAGTTTCTTCTCGGTAATGGACACTCAAAGATTGTCCATTGAATGAATACACGAGTGAATGAATGAACAATGAACATGGAGACCTAAGGTTTGTTCATCCCCCCAAAATAAATATTAATACCCTTAAACATTTCTTCTTCTCTTGAACTCATTTGACTTTTTATGTAGAATTCACCCATGGTAACCCTTTTGGGTTTCCTCCAACTCTTTTGGGTTTCCTACCTGACCTAACATAATGTCTGGGCAAGTTTATTTTCAGGTCACTATAACTGAGCCTTTTTATCCTTGCAAGGGAATGGCCAAAGCATCATTTTTCCTTATCAGGAGGTGTCTAGTGTGTTTGTGTTGGGCTCACATTTCATGCCTCCCAAGACATCTGCCCCATCCCCTATGCAGACTGAATAGTATGCCTAATGATGATTTCAGTGTACAGAGATAAAAATCATTTGGTACTTCTGTTTCTGAATCAAAATGTTATCAAATAAGACATCTGCTCAATAAAGCTCCTTCTACACATAAGTAGAAAGAACTGAGGACCACTTCTGTGATAGGGATGAATACGTCGGAAAGAAGAGAGAGTAAGGCACCACCAACCAGATGCACCTGGGGGTCAGGAGCTGGTATTCTCATCCTTTCACTAGCTAGCTAAATTCCTATGGGAAAATCCCTTCCTCTTACACTTGCAGACCGGAGACATGTAGCAGCTGCCTCATTGCCCCCACGGCAGTTCACCAGAAGGACCGTGAAGAGTGTAAACGGGCATTGCAATGTATAAAATTCTATTTTCATGTAGGTTTATTATGACTGATTTCCTTTAAAATCACATAAAAATATTACAAAATATTGTATAGTTTCAAAGCTTATTTTACTTCTGTATGTGGAAGACAGAGAAGATACATGGACCTCTAAAAATAATGTTTATTTCATGACTAAGAATTGCCTCAGGGGCTGAGGAGGAAGACTAATATTGCATAGTCAGAATATTTTTAGAAGTTAAATGGCATTTTGTACAATTTTACTTCTACTGCATTCAGCAGCTCACCTCTTTCAAAACACCTTGTGCCCTGCATGCCTTTTTGGAAGGCTTCATTCTTCCCTCCTGCTTCCCTTCTAAGACCTTTCCCTGATAAATCTGCACTCATCCTATAGTGAAGAACATTTTCTCTATGAAACTTCCAGTGGCTCTCCCGTGAGTTTACTAGACCAGTTACCATGCATTGAAATTAGGTATTTATGTTGTGTCTCCCCCATAGGCTGCAACCTTTCAGACAGGGAGATGTTGCATTTCATTTTGTTTTATTTTGTTTATGTTAAGGATCTCAAGTGTACAGAATTGAGGCAAATTTCACTGGCCAGCTGGTGCCACTCTGAATGTGTTATATTTCTTTTCATTTTTCGTACCTGGCCTTCAGTGGCATTTAGTGTAAAAATGGCTACGAGCAGGACTATAGACTTGGGCGCACATCTGGGCTGAATCCTTGTTCACCTACTTCACTGTGTGATTTTGGGCAATTTACATAATCTGAGCCTCTGTTTCCTCCAAATGTAAAATAGAAATAATAAAGAGACATGTGAAAAAATGCACCGCATCACTTGCCATCAGGGAAACACAAATCAAAACCATGATGAGATCCCACCTCACACCAGTTAGAATGGCTAAAATGAACAAGACAGGGAACAACTGTTTTTGAGGATGCGGAGAAAGGGAAACCCTCTTGCTCCGTTGGTGGGAATGCAAACTGGTGCAGCCACTCTGGAAAACAGTATGGAGGTCTCTCAAGACGTTAAAAATAGAGCTGTCCTATGACCCAGCAATTGCACTCCAGGGTATTTACCCCAAAGATACAGATGTAGTGAAAAGAAGGGGCACATGCGCCCCAATGTTCATCGCAGCAAGGTCCTCAAGAGCCAAACTGTGGAAGGAGCTGAGGTGTCCTTCGACAGATGAATGGATAAAGATGTGGTTCCTCTATACAGTGGAATCTCACTCAGCTAACAGAAGGGAGGAACACCTACCATTTACATCGACATGGATGGAACTGGAGGGTATTACGCTAAGTGAGATAAAGCAATCAGAGAAAGACAACTATCATATGGTTTCACTCATATGTGGAATATAAGGAACAGTGCAGAGGATTATAGGGGAAGGGAGGGAAAACTGAATGGGAAGAAATCAGAGGAGACAAACCATGACAGATTCTTGACTTCAGGAAACAAACTGAGGGTTGCAGAAAGGGAGGTGGGCAAGGGGATGGGGTAATTGGGTGATGGGCATTAAGGAGGGCACGTGATCTGATGAGCACTAGGTGTTACACGCAACTAATGAGTCATTGAACACAAGAGCAAAAACTAATGATGTACTATATCTTGGCTAATTGAATTTAAATTTAAACAAAATATGTGGAATTTAAGAAACAAAACAGATGAATGTGTGGGACGGAAAAAAAGGAAGTAAACCATGCAGCTCTCAACAATAGAGAACAAACGGGGTTGATGGAGGGAGCTGGGTAGGGGATGGTCTAAATGGGTGATGGGTGGGCACTTGTTATGATGAGCACCTGGTGTTGTACCTAAGTGAAGAATCACTAAATTCTACTCCTGAAATCAATATTACACTATATGTTAGTTACCTAGAATTTAAATAAAATTTTAAGTAAACAAAAAGCCCCTATTTATTAGTTTTTCTTTTTCTTCTTGAGTGTTAAATGTAATATTAAAAATTAAATGCCGGGGCGTCTGGGTGGCCCAGTCATTAAGCATCTGCCTTGGGCTCAGGTCATGATCCCAGAGTCCTGGAATCGAGCCCCACATCGGGCTCCCTGCTCAGTGGGAAGCCTGCTTCTCCCTCTCTCACTCCCCCTGCTTGTGTTCCCTCTCTAGCTGTGTTTCTCTCTGTCAAATAAATAAAATCTTAAAAAAATTAAATGCTGGGAGCGCCTGGGTGGCTCAGTTGGTTGAGCGACTGCTTTCGGCTCAGGTCATGATCCTGGAGACCCAGGATCGAGCCCCACATCAGGCTGCCTGCTCAGCGGGAAGCCTGCTTCTCCCTCTCTCAGTCCCTCTGCTTGTGTTCCCTCTCTGGCTGTGTTTCACTCTGTCAAATAAATAAATAAAATCTTAAAAAAATTAAATGCTGAAAAGGGTTTATATGATAGGAAACAGTTATAAATTTTAGCTGTGTGTGTGTGTGTGTGTGTGTGTGTGTGTGTGTGTGTGTGTAGTGGAGCCCAACAGATCCTTGAATGAAAGATTCATGAAATTTTTTGGAATTCCAATCAAGTATACAACATCCCCCCAACGCCTTGTCCCTGTTCTTTTTCTCTCTCTCTCTCTCTCATGTCTTTCTCCTTCCTTTCCTTCTGCTGCATAAACCAAGGCAAAACTAGATCAGATACCGAAGTCTTTTTCAAGGGAAGCCAGTTTTCAAGCTCAAGCACATGGACTTCGAGGATGCAACCCACACACTATCAAATAACAGTAGTAAGCTTCTTTGAAGATAATGCCGGAATACCTCATTATCCGAGGGTTTTAAATTTAGGGGACATGGAAACAGGCACTTCAGAAATGTTAGTTCAAACCATTCTCATAGCAGTCCTGCGTGGTAGGAATCCTTATTCCCCCCTTTACGGATAAGGAAATTGGAGCTAGTGGCACTCAAGAACTAACTTTTTTATAGTTGCAGTCTTTCAGCTCTCTTTCCTTTCCTGATTGGTTTGCTTTCTCCTACTACAGAAGTCTTTCTCCCTATAGCCATGGAAAATGATCACTGGCCAAGAGAAACATCTGTCCTTGTAGCTCATGGTCCCAAAGGAAGTGGAGCTCTATGAAAGCATCCAATTTCTTATCCGGTCTCATGGGAGGGCTGAGGGTTTCATCTCAGGACAATTTCATTGGTAAGCAAAAGAGTCATCAAGCAGTGGCTTAAGTGAAAAGAAAATGTCTGGTTGTTTCACAGATCTAGAAGTCTAATGGTAAGGGGCCCTCAAGTTGCTTTGGTGACTCAGTGAAATCAGGAACTGGGCAATGTGTTATGAATCTCTTGAGTTTATGCTCCTAGTCGCAGATGGCTGTTGGTGTTTCAAGCATCACTTCTTTACCTCAGTGTCATAGGGAGACAGGAAGGATAGTAAAGGGGTTTTTCTTTTCACAACACTCTTATTTTGGGGGAGTAAGAAATCTCTATAAAAACTTAGCACTATGCAGCTGATGAACCACTAAATTCTACCTTTGAGACTAATAAGAAATAAATTAATAATAATAATTTTTAAAACAGCAGACTTATTTTTATATTCCATTGGCCAGAAGTTGGTCACATGTGCACTCTGAGAGAAATCACTGACATGGAAAGTCACGGTTGCCATGAGTAGCTCTGGAGCAATCATGACTCAAACCATGAGGCTAAGGGAAGGGACAACATCCCCTGAGATCCAGGGTTCTTGGCCTGCCACCGGAATACACTGCAGGTTCTCTTGGCAGGGCAGGGGGGGGACATATATGCAGAAGGTCGTTGGTAAGGTGATGGCCAGTGTCCGCCATGGCCCATTTGGATCACATGTTCATCCTTCAGTTCTGTTGAGGACACTGGGTGATTTTTGCCTCCGGTTGCATTTCTTTTTTTTTTTTTTAAGATTTTATATATTTATTTGACAGAGAGAGATCACAGGTAGGAAGAGAGGCAGGCAGAGAGAGAGGAGGAAGCAGGCTCCCCACCGAGAGGAGAGCCCGATGCAGGCCTCGGTCCCAGGACCCTGAGATCATGACCTGAGCCGAAGGCAGAGGCTTTAACCCACTGAGCCACCCAGGCATCCTGGTTGCATTTCTGGGTTTCAGACTCTGAGACTAGGACTGATTCGAAAGGGATGGATCAGGAAACGTTGTCAGGAAAAAATGGTAAGGGAAGCGAGATGAAGAAGGGAGATAGGCTCCATAAGGATTCAAGGTTTCACAAAGTCCTCTTCCGAGAGTAAAGTTCAGCCCCATGGAGGAACACTGGGGTCAGTGTAGGTCCCATTCAGTGCTGCTCTCCCCATTAGGGTTGTTCCTGCTACCTTGTGGGGCAGGGAAGGTAAATTTCTAAGTGCTTCATGCTCTCCACATGTGCAGGCAAAAATGGTTCTGGAAATCCGAATGTGGTCTTCCAACCAGGAGATACAAAACTGGCTACTTGGAGTAATAGCACTCCAGAGCAACTGAGGAAATACTGGGGCAGTGATGGTAGTGGATAAGAGCAGAGCCCAGAGAACATCTCTTGCAGGGTCCATGAGAATCCAGACCTGCGTTAAGACTGCACCCCAGAGCAAGGGAGTGGGTGGACATTACTTGGTGGTTACCGAGGAAACGAGGACAATATGGGTATGCGGGCACATCTCCAACAGAATGATAAGTGGTAGGAGGGGAACTTCTGCATACCCTCTCATGGGCCCTCTGTACATTCCCTCAGCTTGTTAGGGTACCTTCAGGAGGGGTGTTACGTGCGAGCAGGTGGTTGTACAGGAACTCTGTAGAGTCAGCCCAACTCTCATCTTGCAACCCAGCTGCTGCTTGGGTACTTCTCCCCCCCATCAGTGATGACTTCTAGTGTGGTTTCTTTCTGCCTAATTTGGTTCCTCTGACTCAATTTAGCTGAGAGAGAGCGAGAGAGTACATACACAGAAAAGAGAGAGAGAGAGAGAGAGAGAGAGAGAGAGAGAGAGAGAGAGAAGGAGCAGGGGGAGAGGGAGAAGCAGACTTCTTGGAGAGCGGGGAGTCCAACGTGGAGCTCGGTGCCAGGGCCTTGGGACAATGACCTGAGCCAAAGGCAGACACTTAACTAACTGGGCCACCCAGGCACCCCAAGAGTAGGGTTTCTCAGCCCCAAGCACTGTTGATATTTGGGGCCAGACCATTCTTCATCGCAGGGAGCTAGCCTGTGAAGGGCAGAATATTTAGCAGCGTTGCTGGCCTCTACCCACTTGATGCCAGTGCCACCCCCGCCTCCTCCCCAGTTGTGGCAGATGTCTTCCAGACTCTGTCAAAATTGTCCCCAGTTGAGAACTTCTGGCTTAGGACAATGGCCTCTGGAACTCTGGCTTTCAGGTTTTCACCTGCTAAACTTGGGAACATGTCCTCCAGGTGGCGGAACTCTATGACCTTTGTGGGAATTTGCCAGATCTAATTGTTGTCAGTGCAGCAATTCTTTTATTCTTTATTACTTATTGAGTTAATTTGGTATTTGCCTCTTGTTTTTCCTGTGCTAGGGGAAGAGTACGGTGGCCAATTCAGAATCTCCTCTGCCCTCTCACCCTAATTTGGCATTACCCTAGCTGAGACTTTCTTCCTTTGGAATTAGGGTTGTCGGATTTATCAAGTAAATTTGAATTTTAGAAAACAACAAGTAAAAGAGAAAAAAAGAAAACAAATAATTTTTAAATATAAATATATCCTGTGTAGTATTTGGGATATACTTATACTACCAAAGTATGTGTTCTTTATCTGAAATTCAAATCTAACTAGGCATCTTGTATTTTATCTGGCAACTGTACTTGGAATGCGTTACTCCTCTGGGGGACTCCACCGTGGAAATACCCACCGTTACGAATGGCCGGTGAACTCAGCTTCTCCTTCCACCATGGAATCCTTGCCCTGTTGGCTGACCAGTTTCTACTCTGCTCACCGCAGGCCCGCCACTTAGACTGTTTCCATCACAGCGGTTTCAGCATTGCTGCCATCCTGCCTTGCTTCCGCGTTTGTGTCTTTCCGCAGCCGCATCACATGGCCATGAACTCTCGAGGCCTGATGCAGTCGTGTGTGGATGTGTCTGGGTGTGAGAACAAAACAGTTACTGTCCCTAAGACAAGCTGATGGGAATGGAATGATTGAGTAATGCAGCCACGGAGGATCTTGGGGAAGGAATTCTCCAGCATTCCACAGTAGCCCCTGTTCTGAAAGCCTCCAGTCAGCACAGCCATGAAAATATTAGAGGCAGAGGAAAAAATCCTCTGTAAATAATAACACTCCAGGGGATGTCCTAATAGTTTGTATTTTTAAAGACCAGATGCAGTTAACCTTTGATATGTTGTTCATTCTTTAGACGATTTTTCTGAGTTTGGTCGCTAATACTATCGTGGCTTAAAAGAGCAGTTGAATCTTGAGTTGTTTGAATAAAGCCAGTCAAAAATGAGAAAAAAATGTTGCTTATCATGTTTTGAAAATGTGCTTCCACTCTGTTAGAACGGACAGTGGGGAGCGTTAGGTGCCTAAGGGAGCTACAGCTGGGGGCAAAGAAGGAGGAGGCAGCATCATGGGAAGCCACCGCTATCTAAGAGACTCCAATAATTCACATTTCCGTGTATGTAATGACCAAGGAGAGTCTGGGCTTGGGTTTTAGCGTATATATTGCTGATTTCTTTTTGAGTGTCCTTCTTCTTTCAACTAAAAAAAAAAAATTGGAAGAAGAAAAGCATCTGCCATGCTAAAACTTTAATAAGTCCTTGACATTATTTTAAAAAAATCAGCTTTGTGGAGACATAAGTCATACAATCATAAAATTCACCCATTGAAAATGCACAAATAAATGGGTTGTAGCACATTCACAGAGTAGTACGATCATCACCACGATCAACTGGAACATTTTTGTCATGCCAAAAAAAACCCCCCACACCCTTAGTCATTACTTCCCATTTTCCCCACTTTCACCTCATCTCATTCATCAGTTGATGGGCATTTGTGTTGTTTTCACTTTGGGGCTGTTACGAATAATGCTGGCGTGAGCATTCATGTCCAGGTTTTTGTGTGGATACATGGTTTCATTTCTCTTGGGTGGATACCCAGGACTGGAATTGCTGAATCGTGGGGTAACTTTATGTTTACTATTTTCTGAGGAACTGTCAAATCATTTTCCAAAGTGACTGCTCCATTTATGTTCTCATGAGCAGTGTATAAGGAAGGGTTCCTGTTTGCCCACCTTCCTGCCAACGCTTCTTATTACTTATCTTTCTGATTATAGCCCCCTCAGTAGGGGTGATATGGTATCTCACTGTGGTTTTGATTTGCATTTCCTTGATGGCTAATGAGATTGAGAAACTTTGCATAAGTTTATTGACGCCTTGTACATCTCCTGAGGACAAATGTCCGTTAGATCCTTTGTGCATTTCTCAATTGGGTTGTCTTTATTATAGCATTGCAAGAATTCTTTATATTCTGGACACAAGTTCTTTATCAGATATATGATTTACAGATATTTTTATCCCATTATTTGGGTTATAGTTTCACTTTCTTGATGGAGTCCTTTGAAACACAGAAGTTTTTAATTTTGTTGAAGTCCAGTTTTTTTTTTTTATATTTTATTTATTTATTTGACAGAGAGAGGGTACAAGAAGGGGGAACAATTGACAGAGAGAGGGAGAAGCAGACTCCCCACTGAGCGGGGAGCCTGACATGGGGCTCAGTCCCAGGACCCTGGGATCATGACCTGAGCCGAAGGCAGACACTTAACCGACTGAGCCACCCAGGTGCCCCTATTTTTTCCTTTGTTGCTTATACTTTTGGTGTTGTATCTAAGACGGCTTGGCCTAACCCAAGATTATAAAAATTTGCTCTTAGGTTTTCTCCTAAGAGCTTTATAGTTTGAGCCCTTATATTTACGTCTGTGATTCCTTTGGTGTTGAACTGCCCTGGGCCCAGTGCAAAATAAAAACACCAGATCCCTTTTGAAGAAATTGTTAAGAATCTCGAGATGGTAATAGCTGAGCCACATTCAGCCAAGTTTCAGAGCCCGTCTGAGCATGGAGCCCTGTGCACAGGTTGTGCCCTCATGAAGCTGGCCCTGAATAGAGTTTCTCTAAATTTGAGAATTTATAGATTACATCCTCTGCACCGTACCAGCCTGTAATCCCAATTACACTTCTGCAGGTGCTTCCTCAGCAACAGAAGTTCCCCCTGGACCTGTTGATCCGAGGGGCGCTACCCTGCAGAAATGGGGGTGCCACTACATGGCTCCAGTATGAGATCTCTTTGGCTGAATCTTCGGGGGTGTGGCGCGACGTGGGCTGTGAGGTGGCCCTTGCTTGGGAGTAACAGTCAAATGCCATGGGCCACGCATTGCTTCTTGTGTGGCAAGTACTGTTTGTCCAAAGGCACATGAGGGACCTTCTGACACACAGGGCTGTCCAGCCTGGGACTCCACGAGTCACATGAACCGTGACCGCAGAGTGCACGGGTTGTCGTGAGTAACTCTGGGAGAAAGCTGGGTTTGTTTAAAGTGGGCACTGACTTGATTCGGAATGCATTTTGAGACCTCTGTGATGACCTGATTGCCGTGTCAGAAGCCTCCCGGCCGGCCTGAAGCTTTGTGCGCGCATGAGGGTTTCTGCTAGGAAGCAGAAAACGTTTGGCTTCTCAATTTAGCATCCCTTCTTCTCTGAGTTCAAAGATCCCGGGCTTCCACATTTCAGCAGGCTCCTGTTTTTGTTTCTTTGGGCTCTCAGAGGACTAGAGCTCCATGTCACTTTGCTCTCGGAGGAATCTTGTTGTTGGCGAAGAATAATAGTTTCGAAATGTACCATCTTGGGAATCTCTAAGAAATCGTGGAAATAAGTACAAATGAACACAAGCTCCAAAGAACTCTCTACCCCCCCGCCCTCTGCAAATCTTTCTGGCTTTTTTTTGTATTTTTTTTCTCACGCTTTGTCAGGGTATAATTTATATGCAGTAAAATGCACCAATCTTAAACTGTTCAGCTTGATGAATTTTGAGACCCACACATACTCATTGCTCAGATTAAGATAGAAAACATCGTCACCCCAGAAAATGTCCTCGGGCTGTCTTGTAGTTAATTCCCCTGACCACGGGCAGCCACCATTCTGATTTCTGTCCATATAGATTGCTGCTGTGTGTTTTTGCGGACCCATATAAATGGAGTCATACTATAGGTGCTCTTATGTGCCTTTCACTGAACACATGCTTTTGAGATTTGCCCAGGTTATTGTGAGTAGTGTTAGTTTGTCCCTTTATTGCCAAGGACTTTTCCACTGTATGAAACACTGCACAGTTTATCTCTTCTCCTGTTGATGGATCTTTGGGTAGTTCCCAATATCTGGCTCTTACAAATAAAGCTCCTATGAACATTCTTGCACAAATCTTTTTGAGGACATATGCATTCATGGCGTTTGAGTATAAAGCTAGGAGAGGAATTGCTGCATCACAAGCCAGCTGTTTATTCAACTTTAGCTGCCAAAAAAGTTCCTGTTCCAGTGGCTTCATAGTTGGTCACCCGGTCGTGTCAGCCTTTGTATTGTAAGTCGTAGTGGTGGGTATGTAAGTGTTTATTCTGTATTTGTCTTAAAATCGACTTCATTGAAGTATGATTAGCATTCAAGAGAATATGCCATTTTTAGCTGTATTATTGATGAGCCGTGACAAATATATATATGTATATATCTATATCTACACACACACAGATACACATACAGACACACACCCATGTAACCACTCCAACAATCAAGATATCAAATATCTCCTTCAGCACAAGGAGTCCCTTCCTGCCTCTTCTCAGTCAGTGCTCCTCCCCTGTACCAGGAAACTGCTGATCTATTTTCTGACCCTGTAGATTAGTCTTACTTTGTTCCACAATTGGAATCATATGGTATGTGCGCTTTTTTTTTTTTTTGGCCTGGCTTCTTTTGCTTAACATATTTTTGAGATTCCTGCAATTCTTGCGTATATCAGTAGTTTCTTTTTATTGGTGCGTCATACTCAATTGTGTGGACATATCCCGATACGTTTTATCTGTTCATCGGTTGATGAACATTTGAGTTGTTTTCATTTGGGACTATTATGAATGTAGTTACTATAAACATCACGTACAGTTCTTTTGGGGGCATATTTTTTCATTTCTCTTGGGTAAATACTGAGAAGTAAAATGGCCAGAAGTGTGTGTTTCATTTTGTAAGAAACTACCATGCACTTCTCTAAAAGTTTCTCACATTTTTACATTCCCATTGGCAAAGTATGAGAGTTCCAGTTGTTTGACCTTCTTGTCAACATTTGTTTTTCATTCCCCAATCATACAATGTGTTTCGATTCTAGTAGATTTATGATGGTGCCTCATTATATTTTAATGTGCACTTCCCTGATGACTAATGATGATAAATATCTTATTGTGTGCTTAGCAATCATTTACAAATTTAAAACTTGGATAGTTTGTCATTTTATTTTTGAGTTGTAAGAACTCTTGTTATATTCTGGGAATAGATATAGGTACTGGGGACATTTTCTTCAGTCTGTTTCTTGCCTTTTCATTTCTTAACAATACCTTTCAAAGAGCAGAAGTTTTTAATTTTGATGGAGTTCAATTTTTAATATTTTTATCTATGGTTGTGACATTTTTTTTAAAGACTTTATTTATTTGACAGTGAGAAACACAGCGAGAGAGGGAACACAAGCAGGGGGGGTGAGAGAGGGAGAAGCAGGCTTCCCGCCGAGCAGGGAGCCCGATGTGGGACTCGATCCCGGGTCTCCGGGATCATGACCTGAGCCAAAGGCAATCGCTTAACCAACTGAGCCACCCAGGCATCCCTATGCTTGTGACTTTTTATATCCTAAGAAATCTCTTGACCACAAGACACAGATTGTCTTCTGTATTTTCTTCAAAATGTTTTATAGTTTTCATATTTACATTTAGGTCTATGATTCCTTCCGATGCCTGCACGTGTGTGTGTGTGTGTGTGTATATGGCATGAAGGGGGCAAGTTTCATTTTTTTTAAGAAATATTGTTCTAGCAACATCTTTTGAAATTCTATTCTTGCCCATTGAATTACCTTTTGATACTTTTGCTGAAAATCAATTGATTATATTATGTGTGTGTGTGTGTGTGTGTGTGTGTGTGTGTGTGTGTGTTTGAGGATTTTCTATTCTGATCCATTGTTCTGTATATCTTTATGCAATAGCACTCTGTTTTGATTACTGTGGCTTTATGGTAAATCTTTAAATAAGGTAATGTAAGCTCTCTAATTTTGTTTTTCATTTTCAAAATGTATTGGCTAACTTGTACTCTGCATTTCCTATAGAATTTTAGAATAAGTTTACAAGTTTCTGCAAGAACTGATGCTAGAATTTTCATGCAGATTGCACTGAATTTACAGATCCATTTATTTATGTCTTTTTTCTTTTCTTTGATTTTCAGTTTTTTGGTTGTACATCTATTTTATTACATTTACTCTCAAGGGCTTTATGTATTTTGACTAAATTCTTAAACTTTATTGCTTTTCTAATTTCCCCTTCTTCATTGATAGCAAATAAAAATATAATTATTTTTGTATATTGGCCTCCTATCCTGAGACTTTACTAAATCCCCTTATAGTTCTAGTAGCTTTTGGGGGAATATTTCTGGATTTTCTTCCTACATAATTAATACATGACTATGTTTTCTGGGATAAATTCAGTTTTTCTTCTTTGTGTCCAGGGCCTATGTCCTTATTTCTTTTTCTTGCCTTCTAGCACTGTTTGGGATATTTTAGTTAATCTCACTATGGCTTTATATGCATTTCCCTGTTGAACACCTTTTCATATGTCCATTGACCATTCGAGTATTTTATTTTGAGACTTAACTGTTCTTACCTTTTTTCCGTTTGTTATTGGGTTGTTTCTTTTCATTATTTATTAGTAGGACTATTAATAAATGTATCAGAGTACAAGTCCTCTTTTAGATATCTGTTTCATACATATTTCTCCTAGTCTGTGGCTTGTGTTTTTCACTTCCACAATGGTTTCTTTACCTAATGAGCAAAAAATTCTTCTTCAACTGATGAAATCCAATTTATCAAATTTTATGTCCTAGGAAATGTTTGCCTCCTCCCATTGTGAGACACATATTCTCTTATGTTTTCTTCTAGAGGCTTTAAATTTTAGTTTTTACAGTTAGATCTATGATTCTTTATTTTTAAAAAGTGTGTGTATGTGTAGTTTCTTTCACATAATATTCAAATGCCTTGTCACCAGTTTTCATTGGTCAATTTGAGAAAGATGAACGATGGATGATATCTGGTGTTGGTGACGGGTAGGGAAAGAAACACGGAGATATGCTTGCTGCAGGAGGCGCTTATGTGTGCACTCTTCCCTGTGTGGGTGGGGACAGTTCTGCAGTAGAAACCAAAAGTTTTAAAAATGTTAGTCCCCAAGGCCGCACGGGTCCACATCCAGAAATTTATGCTGTGGAAATAATCTTGGGTGTATGCCAAAGTTTAGCTTCAAAGATAGGTTAACCATAACTTTTTTTTTTTAAGTTAGGACAAAGGAAGACTGTGGATTGTTTATAGTATATATCCTACTGTTAATGGAGCGCTGTTTAACCACTCAGGATAGTGCTGTAGAATATTTAGTACCACAGATGATGTTCATATACATTTTTTTTTCCAATTGTATTTTATTCTTTATTTTGAAAAGTTCAAGAAAAATAATTTTAAACTAATCATTTGGTCAAAGGCTTATTATAATTTTCTGATATACAGTTGTAGATCTCTGTAAAATGTGTGGGTTTAAAATCCTTACAGGTTTAACTACCTATTCTGCCTATGTATGAAAAAAGTCTATAATTATTATCCTAGAATCTTAGATTGGAGGGGTTTTTTTTTGATATTAGAAAATACCTAAATCAACATCCTGTCCAAGTAAAGAATACATTGTATTATGTCTGAGTACATTATCTAATTTTTGTTCAATGTCTGAGAACTGGAAGCTTTTTTTTATTTTTTTTTTATTTTTTTTTTTTTAGATTTTTTTTTTTATTGTTACTAAATTTTTTTTTCCAGTGTTTCAAGATTCATTCCCCATTCCCCACACCCAGTGCTC
>PITA01012581.1:0-61194 GCA_004023965.1 Spilogale gracilis
AGGGAGGGGGGTGGGGGGATGGGAGAGCCTGGTGGGGGGTACTGGGGACACCTAGAGCGTGGAGCACTGGGTGTGGGGAAAGGGGAATGAATCTTGGAACACTGGAAAAAAAAATTTTAGTAACAATAAAAAAAAAGATACCACAAAACAAGAGAACTATGGGCCAATAAATTTGATGAACACAGATGTAAAAATCATCAATAAAATACTAGCAAACCATATACAACAATAGACTATAAAAATCATTGATCATGATCAAGTGCAATTTATTCCTGGTTTGCAAGGGTGGTTTAATACTTACAAATGAATCAATATGATACATCACATCAATAAGAGGAAGGATAAGAATCATACGTTCAGGGGCTCCTGGGTGGCTCAGTTGGTTAAGCGACTGCCTTCGGCTCAGGTCATGATCACGGAGACCTGGGATTGAGTCTCACATCGGGCTCCCTGCTCGGCGGGATGCCTGCTTCTCCCTCTCATTCCCCCGCTTGTGTTCCCTCTCTGGCTGTGTTTCTCTCTGTCAAATAAATAAAATCTAAAAAAAAAAAAAAAGAATCATACGTTCATTTGAATAGATCCAGAAAAAGCAGGTGACAAAGTACAAGATCTGTTCATTTTAAAAACCCTCAACAAAGTAGGTTTAAAGGGAACATACCTCAACATAATAAAGGCCATATATGAGAAACCCACAGCTAAGATCATCTTCAATGGGGAAAACCTGAGAGCCTTTCCCCTAAGGTCAGGAAAAAGACAAGGTTGTCCACTCTCACCACATTTATTCAACATAGTATTAGAAGTCCTACTTATAGTAATCAAAACAAAAATAACAATAAAAAAGGTATCCAAATCTGTAAGGAAGAAGTACAACTTTCACTCTTCGCAGATGATGTAGTACTATATATAGAAAACCCAAAAGATTCCACCCAAAAACTGTTAGAACTGATCAATGAATTCAGTAAAGTGACAGGATACAAAATCAATCTACAGAAATCTGTTGCATTTCATACACCAACAATGAAGCAGAAAGAGAAATAATATCAATAATAAATAATAATAAATAATAAAACATAATCCCATTTAAACTTGCATCAAAAATAAGACACCTAGGAATAAACCTAACCAAAGACGTGAAAAACCTGTATTCTGAAAACTATAAAATATTGATGAAAGAAACCAATGACAATGGAAGGAAATGGAAAGACAATCCATGTTCATGGCCTGGAAGAACAAATGTTGTTAAAATGTCTATACTACCCAAAGCAATCTATACATTTACACATCTCTATCAAAATATCAACAGCATTTTTCACAGAGCAGGAACAAACAATCCTAAAATTTGTATGGAATCACAGAAGAACCCAAATAGCCAAATCAATTTGAAAAGGAAAGCAAAGCTGGAGGCATCACAATTCTGGATTTCAAGTTATATTACAAAACTGGCAATGCTCAGGTGACTGGAGTTTATGGAATAGGATCAAGAGAATAGTTCTCTGCAAACAAAGAGTCCCAGAGCTGTGCACAGGCATCTTCTTAATATTTTAATACTACGCTGTGCGCGTGCAGGGAGACTCCATGTAACCTAGCAGAGAACAACTGCGGGAGAGCTATGAGCTGAACAGTGATTCTAGAAGTTACACAGTAATGGGAAAGAGGAAATTCAAAACAGGCAGAGTGGATAAACACTTCTGAACACCCCAGTAGTTTTGGGTGATATCCTAGCAAGTACACACTGTAAGTGTAGGGCTAAGTTAGACCTAAATCAAAGGCTCTCTTAATCTATTGGAAGAAGGCTTCAAAGTAGGCTTGAAAGGATCAAACTGATTTGCCCAAAAACTAACCAGCGCCTGTATTCTTTAAAGTAAGATAACAAAATCCAAACTCTCAATAACATGGTATCGGTGATGTATAATATATAATAAAAAATGACTAGGCATTCAAAAAAGCTGAAAAATGTGATCCATAAGCAGAAAAAATGCAACCAGTAGAAACAGAACTTGAGATTATCCAGATATTAGAATTAGTAGGCAGTGTATTTTATTAACTTAATGGAAAATGAATAAATGAATAACAAGGACAAACTCTCTAGAGGCCTGATACTCAAAGGACACCATTTAAGATTTCTAAGTCAGCATTACTGTATATAAACTTTGTTCAAACCAAAAGCCTGATTTATGGTCTGCCACACTTGCATTGTATATCTGCTTTGTGAATGAGTAACTAAAGGGAAACCATCTTCTCCTTGAGATATTTATTGATCAGTGTTCCTAATCCCTGCTTTCCTTGATGTTAAAATTTGTGATTCCTGACTATATGCTAATTATAATCTTATGAGCTTTTACAAGAAGTAAAAAACTACATAACCTTGTAAAAACTGCTCATTCCCTGGAGCACTTACTTTCCTGCGAAGAGCATGTTTCCTGGGCAACTATCCTAACTTGGGCTCAGATAAAACTCTCTTTCTTAAAGATTCTAAAAGGTTTGGGGGCGCCTGGGTGGCTCAGTTGGTTAAGCAACTGCCTTCGGCTCAGGTCATGATCCCGGAGACCCGGGATCGAGTCCCGCATCAGGCTCCCTGCTCTGCAGGAAGCCTGCTTCTCCCTCTCTCATTCCCCCTGCTTGTGTTCCCTCTCTAGCTGTGTTTCTCTCTGTCAAATAAATAAAATCTTAAAAAAAAAAAAAGATTCTAAAAGGTTTGTTCATTTTCTATCAACAGTGGTAACTCCAGCAGAAAAATAGAATGTATAAAAGAGAACTGAAAATGGAAGTTTTATGGGGTGTCTGGGTGGCTCAGTTAAGCAGCTGGCTCTTGGTTTCAACTCAGGTCATGATCTCAGGGTCCTGATAAAGCCTGTGTGGGCCCCCCACTCAGTGGGTATTCTGCTTATCCCTCTTCCTCTGCCCCACCTCCCACTTCCACTCTCTCTCATATAAATAAATCTTTTTAACAAAGAAAGAAAGTGGGAGTTTTATAGCTGAACAAACTAAAATGAAAATTTCACTGAATGAGCATAAGAGTAGATGGGTGGCATCAGAAGAAACAGTCAGTAATCATCATGTTGATCAATAATGATTCAATCTGAAGTACTTTAAAAAGGAAAAAGATTGAAAAAAACAAAGGTACTTATGGAACAAGACTTTTTTTTTTAAGATTTTATTTATTTATTTGACAGAGAGAAACACAGTGAGAGAGGGAACACAAGCAGGGGGAGTGAGAGAGGGAGAAGCAGGCTTCCCGCCGAGCAGGGAGCCCGATGTGGGGCTTGATCCCGGGTCTCCAGGATCATGACCTGAGCCGAAGGCAGTTGCTTAACCAACTGAGCCACCCACGTGCCCCTGGAAGTTCTAGAATGAGAGGATTAACAGAATGTGGTAGAACAAAAACTCTGACCAAAATGACCAAAATCCAATAAACAGAAAATCTTATAATCAGAGAAAAATAATACATAAAATATTGGGGAACAAAAATATGAATAATGCTGACTTAAGTAGAACAATAGTAGCCAAAAGCAAATGATTGACATCTTCAAAGAATTAAAGAAAAGTATGTCAACTCAGAATTCTATTTCCAGAGAAAATATGCTTTTCAAATGAATATGAGGCCGTGCTGCCTCACCCTCTAGCCCTGCGGACCCAGGAACTGACAGATCCACGTAGGGAGGAACCTGTCCTGCTCTTGAGAGTGCCATGTCTGATTCTTCCAGGGTTGCCCCTATGAAGAAAGTGATTCAACATCTCCAGCTTCCGAAGGTTTCCCAGGCAGCCGCAGATTTGTAACAATTCTGTCTGCAGGATGCGCAACACGACCTCTTGTTAAGTGGTGTATCTTCAAGTATGAATCCCTTCAGACCCCAGAAAGTTTGTTCCTTTTTGCAGTAAAATGAGTCTTTGGAATATTCAAAGGAGAACTAAATTTGAAGCCTGTACAAAAATTTATCCCTATAACACGTACCATATATATATTATATAGTAATAAACTTCTACTTTTGTCAGTCCTTAATATCTACCTCTCTGAATTTTCACAAATTTCTATTTCATGAGGCACCTGAGTGGCTCAGTCATTAAGCTTCTGTCTTTGGCTCAGGTCATGATCCCGGAGTGTCTGGGTTCAAGCCCTGCATCAGGTTCCCTGCTTGGTGGGAAGCCTGCTTCTCCCTCTCTCACTCCTCCTGCTTGTGTTCCCCCTCTAGCTGTTTTTCTCTCTGTCAAATAAATAAATAAAATCTTTTAAATAAATTAATTAATTTCTATTTCACAAGGGTAATTATTTTATATACACTGGCAGCAGTGTACAATAAAATACGTAGTGTAAAAAATAAAATAAAGATGGAATAAAGATATTTTCAGATAAATTAAAATTCAGATTATAACTAGCAAAACTGCAGTTTAGAAAATAGTAAAGGAAATTCTTCAGGTTGAAGAGAATTGTCTTTAGATGAAAATACAGTCCCAAAAAAGGAAAGAAGAACACCAGATATGGTCAATATGTGGGTAAATACAAAATATGTTTTCTTTTTTAAATGTTATCAAATTTATTAAATGTTACTAATTTACTAAAATTATGAAATATATTACTGGGGGTACCTAGGTGGCTCAGTCGTTAAGTGTCTGCGTTCAGCTCAGGTCATGATCCCAGGGTCCTGATCCTGCATCAGGCTCCCTGCTCAGCAGGATGCCTGCTTCTCTCTCTCCCATTCCCCAGGCTTGTATTCCCTCTCTCACTGTCTCTCTCTCTCTCACTGTCAATTAAAGAAACCAAATCTTTAAAAAAAAGTTAAAATTATAAAATATAGAACTATTTAAAGCAAAATAATACAACACTATATAGTGGGGTTTATGATGTATGTAGCTGAAAAAAAGTATGACAACAGTAGGACAAAGAATAAGAAGTGTGAATGAAATGATATTTTTACAAGGTTTTTATACTTAACACGGAATGGCACATATTAATTATAAGTAAACTATGTTTAATAAGGATGCATATTTTTTTATTTTTAAAGGTTTTATTTATTTATTTATTTGACAAAGAGAAAAAGCTAGAGAGTGAACACAAGCAGGGGGAGTGAGAGAGGGATAAGCAGGTTTCCCACCAAGCAGGGAGCCTGATGCGGTGCTTGATTCCAGGACTTTGGGATCATGACCTGAGCCGAAGGCAGCCGTTTAATGACTGAGCCACCTAGGTGCCCCAAGTATGCATATTCTAAACCCTACAGCAACCTCTAACATAACAAGATGCATGAAAGTAAGGAGCCAGCAGAAAAACTCAAATATATCAGAAAAAAATTGATCAATTCTCCAAAAAAGAGAGAAAGGGATTAAAGTTAACATAAAAATGTGGCAAATAGGAATAGTAAACAAAAATCCAATCAAATTAATAATTACATAAATAGAAATGGACTAAGTATTTCAATGAAAAGCCAGAGACTGTCACACTGATAAAAAATGTGAAACCCAAATTACATGGTATCTACCAGAAACATATTTTAAATACAAAATCAAAGGTAGATTTAAGAAAAAAAATGGAAAAAGATATACCAGCTAAGGAATAAGCATAGGAAAACTAGAGTGACTATACCAATACTAGACAAAATAGTCATTAAGCTGAGACATAGAGAAACGTTTCATAATAGAAGGGTCACTTCATTGGGAAGACACACAGTCATAAATGTGAATACACTATGTAATAGAGCTTCAAAATACATGAAGCAAAAAGTGAACAAACTCAAGTGAGAAATAGACACATCCAGAATTGTAATTTTCACGTATCTCCTACTTCAGATATATTCTATTTACAAAATGAGAATAAGATTGGCCTTGACATTTTCAAATCATTTCTAAAGTTGTATATTCTTTTTTAAGTTTTATATTCTTGAGAGAAAAACAAATTCTTCCATCTGTTTACTGTATCAAAACATTTGAAATGGGGAGGATGCTGTAGTCAAGGATAAATCCTGGTGGGCTTATCTCATTCCTTTCTTGAATAAACCCAGGACATGACAAATTCAATGATTACTCACCTGACAAAGACTTCTGAAGATACTCGTCCTAATGGTCACTTTTCAATCCTCTTCACCAGGAAGACAAAAACATTGTAAATGTCTGGAGGTTACAGAGCTTGGAAATACTTGTAACAAAACCCTATGGATTAAAGGGAAAACAGAAATAGACATGCTTCTCTCATACCTCTAATTACTAGATTTTTAAAAATCAGTAAGAATAAAGGACATCTAAATGACAGCTCAGTCTCCCCTTATCCTCAGAGGACACTTTTCAAGACCCAAAGGGGATGGCTGGAAGGGGAGAGGGTACTGGACCCCATATATACTGTTTTTTTCTATACATACATACCTATAATAAAGTTTAATTTATAAATTGGACACAGTAAAAGGTTAACAGAAATAATAATGAAATATAGTAATTATAACAATATGCTGTATGTTGCAAAATTTTTACAATACAAAAGTTATGTGAAAGTGTTCTCTTTCCCAAAATATCATATTGTGCCCTACTCACCCTTCTCCTTGTGGTGTGAGGTGACAAAATGACTAATAGTGCGAGTTAGTGAGGTGAATGATGTACACATTGTGACGCAGCATTAAGCTACTACTGATCTTCTCACCAAACGAGGAGCGTCTGCTAGGGGATGGCAGTTGAGGGCTGGTAACTAGAACTGAGGAAAGAGAAATGGCCGATAAGGGGGAGGGCAACTTTATTGATCATCTTAACCTAACAAATTTATAGAACAATTTGTTCACAATTGCAAGAAAGAGAAAAAAAAACGAGAAGAGGAAGGAAGGGAAGGAGGGAGCTCGAGCAAGCATGAGCGACCTTTCTGTGTCGTCCGCTCCCTGTTCTGCTATGGTTTGGGGATATTTTCATCGAGAACTTGACGTATATCCACATCCTACTTGGACATATATATATACTGAGTACCGGCTGCGCGCCTAATAAATACATTACGTGTTTGCTGGTGTCAAGACTTCTTTCTAAGACATACCAGGGCTTCTTCAGCGAGAAACACGACCCCAAGCTCCCAAAACGCGCTTCCCAGTCCTGGGCGTACCTGAAACAGCTCCCCTGGTAGCCTACCCTTAAGCCCCGAAGGCCTCTCAACGATCCCCTCAACACCCCGCAGCTAGCACCGCGCTTGCGCACTCCGCGCCGCAATTTGGGGCGGGGCGGGGCCCTCCCTATCGAAGACTACATTTCCCACAGGCCTCTGCTCGTAGTTGCCTTCCGGCTTTCTTGCTGGTGTGTGCTTGGAGAGGTGAGTTGGTCGCCTGCATTGAGGAAATGGGCGCGGGGGCGGCGCGGGGGCGGCGCGGGCCTCTGTGTGAACCGGGTTGCCCTGATTGTGGAATTTGTGACGCTGACTGGGCATTGGGTACCCTGAGGCGTCCTTTCCCTTTCCGCTTAAAGGCTGCACATATCCCTCGGCCCAGAATGGCTTCGAGTTAGATGTATGAACCCCAGAGTGAAGGCCCCTAATATAAAGACGCGGTCTGGAGAACTGCAGCTCTCAGAACAACCCCTTAGTCAGAGCTCCCTCGTAAGGAAACTACCATGACTTCGAGACAGATTCCAAACTTGGCCTTTGTACTCGGCCTTTCTCTGATACCGGGAAGGCTGAGCTTTACCACGGACTCCCTCTTAGTTCCATCGGGTTGTGTGCGTGGTGGATGGTGAGTTAGCCAGGACGGGCTGAGTTCCAAAAAAGGCTCAGTGCCTCAAGATTCCCGTCTCTTTCTCCCTATCCCGTTGATCTTTAGGAAGGAGAGAGAAAGGAGGACATAATCATTTGTATGTCTATATTCTTTGTTCCGTGAAACGTAACTTATTTTTCTGGACATGGAAACACTTGCATCTACTGGGGAAAAAAATGAATACTGTGTGCGGTCTGAAAAGAGAAAAAGCAGCCCTTGCATTAATCCTGCTGGGAGAGAAGAGACAGATAAAGCTAGTTGCAAAATTAATAGAAAGTATTATTCATGCAGCAGTTGTAAAATGCTATAACAACTCCCTCTTCGAAATATTACAACTGTTTCACCAGTGACGCTCCAGACTCGCTTTGCCATTTTTTATTTTATTACTGGAGATACCAAAATGCTAAACTGCCTTCCCTTCAAGATAACACAATCTCCAATTAATCTCTGCCTTTCCTAGTCTCACCTCGGAAAACCTCAGCCATTCCAGAATTGTTCCCCGCTTCCCATACACCCTTCAAAATCCTTCAGTTGAAACTTAGTCCTTTACAAAAGAGCTTTTCTTCTCCATCGTCTTCCAACCCTTCTTGTGGAATTTCCTCCTCTTAAATCAATAAATCTGATTTTGTTGGACTATACAGGCTTGTTCCAGGTAGTCGTTAGCTGATTAGGCTTTAACTCGGGAAATATCCTATCCATAGGGGCGCCTGGGTGGCTCAGTTGGTTAAGCGACTGCTTACGGGTCAGGTCATGATCCCGGAGACCGGGAATCAAGTCCCACATCAGGCTTTCTGCTCGGCGGGAAGCCTGCTTCTCCCTCTCTAGGCCCCTCTGCTGTGTTCCCTCTCTTGCTGTGTTTCTCTCTGTCAAATAAATAAATAAATAAAAATTAAAAAAAAAATCCTATCCATAGACCTGGTGCTTTGCCTTTCTTTCCCAGTGAATGATAGGGGTCATCTGGTTACCTCCTGCTTGAGGTAATACCAGTGGGTATTCCAAGGAACATTTGGCAGTCATTTAATTCCTTCTGTGAGCTGTTTCTTTCTAATCATTTAAATGGCTTGCAGGTAAACCTCCTGAAGGGAGGCCACCTGCAGAGCTTTATTTTATTTCATTTGTTGAGCGGATTACAATTTAGTTGGATCCTGTGCTGAATGTCTTTGATCTTTACCACTGCCCTGAATTCAAAGCAGGCAAAGATAGGAGATAGTTCAACAGGTGACACAGGGTTTTCTGCTTTTCAGGCTTTTAAGCAGTTGTAATGTGACAAGGTTTTTAATTGAGAGGTCTTTGTTAACAAGGGAAGGAAGTGGAAGATGTTAGAAGAAATTTGAAAAATGGTTTGAAGTGTTTGACAGCGTGAGTGGTCAGGCCTTATATTTATGTGGTATTATGAGAGGCACTTGAGTTATGGAGCTAAATTACCAGTGTTCACTTTAAGCTGGGTGAGATTGGGGTAATTTATTTCATCTCTTTGTGCCACAGTTCCTTCATCTGTGAGAGGATAATGATAGAAATTGCCGTATAGGATTGCTATGAGTAGATGAATTAATATATGTAAAGTCCTCAGAGAATGCTTGACACATAATAAGTGCTCAATAGATTTAATTGTTACTATTATGTTGTAATTCCATCTTTTTTCTCATCACCGAGATCCAAAAATTGTGAGGATTTTCCCACTTTGGCTTCATCCATCCACGAACCGCCTTTTGTAAATTGTTGTTAATCAGGAGGAATTGCTTATCAATGTGAAGTTTGAACTTTTTTAGCTAGCATTATTTTTTAAAAAATATTTTATTTATTTATTTGAGGGTGAGAGAGAGCATGAGCGGGGAGAAGCCCAGAGGGAGAAGCAGACTCCCGGGCAGAGCTGGGAGCCTGATGCAGGACTCGATCTGTGGACTCCGGGATCATGCCCGGAGCCAAAGGCAGTGGCTTAATCAACTGTGCCACCCAGGTGCCCTTTAGCTAGTATTATAAGAGCAAGGCTGAGAAGCTCAAATTTTTTATGGAAGTAGTATGTAGTAATCTTCATCTTCAGTGATATAACTGACTTTTATTTAATGTTTATTTGCTATTTTAAGTGCATTATTATATGTGATGTCTTATTTAATCCTCATAACAACCTTTTGAGTTAGAGTCTATAATTATCACCATTTTTTAAAAAAGATTTTACCTACTTAAACAGAGAGAGATTGCAAGTAGGCAGAGAGGCAGGCAGGGAGCGCAGAGGAAACAGGCTCCTTGCTGAGCAGAGAGCCCAGGACCCTGGGATCATGACCTGAGCCGAAGGCAGAGGCTTTAACCCACTGAGCTACCCAGGCGCCCACTTATCACCATTTTTTTAATGGGAGGTGACTAAGTCTGAAAGTTAAGTAACATGTCCAAGATCACAGTTAATAACTATCAGAGCTAAGATTTGTATCCTGAAAGTGGTACACCAAAGCCTGTTTTAGTGATTAATTATAACAGTATACCAAGTCTCATCATTATGTATACCTAAAAAAATATTCCTCCTGCCTTACTCAGTAACCTATCGTGACAGAAAGAAGAGATACTAATCTGATGACAGCAAGCACTATCAAGTTATGTCCAAATTATACTGAAGCTATGGGGTCTGGAGGTAATGGATTTTATATAGTAAGATGTCTCACAGGTTTTCTGTGTGGGTGTGTTTTTTAAAATTTTATTTCAATTCCAGTATCGTTAACAATGTCTCACAGTTTTTATTTTAATGATATTTTATGCAAAGTCAGATTAGTAAGACAAGGGGATCCAATAGATCCAGTTGGAGGCTTCATAGGCATCTTAGCCCAAAGCATCGGCTCAGAAATAAACTTATTTCTGGGTGCCTGGGTGGCTCAGTTGGTTAAGCGACTGCCTTCAGCTCAGGTCATGATCCCGGAGACCCGAGATCGAGTCCCACATCGGGCTCCCTGCTCAGTGGGAAGCCTGCTTCTCCCTCTCTCACTCCTCCTGCTTGTGTTCCCTCTCTGGCTGTGTTTCTCTCTGTCAAATAAAATCTTTAAAAAAAAAAAAAGAAAGAAATTTATTTCTCAGTAAGATGTGAAAGGAAGCAGCCATGAGGCTGCTGTCATTACTTAAAAGGCATCAGTCAAGTTTTTTTTTTTTCCTTTTTTTAAAGATTTTATTTATTTATGTGACAGAAACACAGCTTGAAAGGGAACACAAGCAGGGGGAGTGAGAGAAGGAGAAGCAGGCTTCCTGCCAAGTAGGGAGCGGGATGCGGGGCCCAATCCTGAGACTCTGGGATCCTGTCCTGAGCCTAAGGCACCACCTAGGTGTGCCTCAGTCAAGGATTGTTTACCATTCATTCCTAGATAGAATTCCCAATAATCATAGACTTGGTTCATTAATTAGAAGGTGAAGTAAATAAGAAAGAAAAAGAAAAGTCACTTGAGACACATGGGTGGCGCAGTCAGTTAAGTGTCTGCCTTAGGCTCAGGTTATGATCCCAGAGTCAGATTCTCTGCTCAGGGGGGAGCTTGCTTCTCCTTTTCCCTCTGCCTACTCCTCCCCCTGCCTGTGCTCTTGCTTTCTGTCAAACAAAATAAAAGAAATCACCCAGGGAAAACAACAGTTGTTCTTAGAGTAATGTGGGCTTTTTTCTCTCAACAGAAGACTTAGAGAAAACTTTGAAATGGGGAAATTTTTGCCTTATTTGGAGTATTTGTGTGCGTTAGGTCCACGCTGTGTTTAATATGGTGGTAAGTGTCTCTGACTATTCCTGTAAACATTTTAACTGGTCCTTCTAGGCATATGTGTGCTTTTTTTTTTTTTTTTCCTGTTACAAGAATTTAAAGTCACACATGTTGGGATTTATTTATTTATTTATTTATTTATTTAATTTTTTAATAGGCGCCACCCTAGTGTGGAGCCCAACTAAGGGCCCAAACTCACCACCTTGAGATCAAGAGTCAGACGCTTAACCAGCTGAGCCACCGAGGCGCTCCCATAGGATTTTTTTTTTTTTAAACACACTGGCTTCACCCATTTCATCAAAATTAGGGCAGTATCATCACTTTTTAATATCTGCACGGTTTTCAGTGATATAGATGCACTATTTAACCATTTTCTAGATTAGATTCTTTCTGGCCTTTATTCGCTGTAAACCGTACCTGTCTGCATACATCTGCAGATGTCTTTTGTGTACATGTGCAAACAGTTGCTTTAGTCTTAGAAGTGGAGTTCTGGGAACTGGTTCACAGGGTTTACAGGGTTATAATGTATAAATGCTGCTTCACATAGTTCTAAATTTGGACCAATGCAGTGTCCATTTCCTCATGACCATAGTACTCTGGGACATCATCAGTCTTTTACATCTCCTAGTCCCATCACTGTAGAAGTATAATTTGTGTGTGTGCTTTATACACATCTCCTTAATTAGTAGTGAATATCTTTTGAAAGGTTTATATATGCATATATATACCTACATATATATATATATATATATATATATATTTTTTTTTTTTTTTTAAGTGAATTGCCCTTGGTCAGGTTCCTCTCAGTGAAGTAGAAATCTAGTCTTCAGATGCAAAAACCAAAGCTGAAAGATGACTTTTTAGTTAGAGAAACGTGAACTCAGAACAAAGCTTTGCTACTTAATAACTGAATTTGGGCAAATGATTTCACCCAAGCATTGGTTTTCTTTTTTCTTTTCTTTTTTTTTCTTTTTTTTTTTTTTTTTTGGTTTTCTTATTTATTGAGAGATGAGATGAAATACATAGCAGAGCAGTGCTGAAGGTCATAGGGTGAGGTATGTAAAACACCTGTCATGTAACAGTTCTCCATGAATGTTGTTGACTAACTGCGGTGGTCATGGTATGAGGGGGGGAAGGTGCAAAGGATGACGGTATGAGAGGTCCTGATTGGGAAATGAATAATGAGTTCTTTGGGCTGGGGAAAGGCCAGTGGCAATAGGTGCCAGGCTCGGTCTGTGTGGTTTTCAGGCTTCGTATTTAGGAAGTTCAGGCAGGATCCTGGGGGCTCAAGAGGCTGTATATGGGTGGTATGTCCCTTTCTCAGCCATGAAAAGTACTGGAGGGAGGAGGAGTCCAACGTCAGGACCAGATCTACATTTCCAGATGGGGACTAAGTATTCAGGCTTTTATACCAAATCAATCATTTTCTCTGGACTTCCTCAGGTCTTGGATTTCTTCAGACTTCTTAAAAGCTCTTTTAGTTTTTGTGAGCATGAGATCAGGGTGATGTATATAGTGGTGGAGAATAGTTAGGAAGTAGGAAGGGAAAAGAAAAACTCATTAACGCAGGTCATTTTGGGATCTCTGAGTTACATTTGGTTTCATGGCCTCTTTTTTCTTTCAGATCAGGTTTATCGGGACTGTGCTGTTCTCCAAGAAAAATCTTGAAAAGGACTGACCAGTTTTTGCATTTTGAAACCATGGCCCATGTAAGTTGATGTTCTTTTCTACTTTTTGAAATATTGTTGATCTCTAGGTTATGTGCACATATTCATTCCTTTATCCTGAAACTCTGCCCAAGAACTTGCTTTAGTTACCCTTAGTCCTATGAGGGTTGGGGACAAATAGCCCAGTGTCCTTTCTAGTGCCCTTCCCTCTTCTCCACTAATGTGGACCGCCTCCTAGCTCCAAAATCTGCTGTCAAGAGCCATGAAGGAGCAAAAGTGAAATGCCTTGAGAAAAATGCAGGCATTCTTTGCAGAATGTCCCCTTGCTAATATTTTCCAATAGAATAGCTTTTGATTTTAATATTTAAACTTCAGAGAAAGTATGTTTCTCTGAATACAGTGATTTTTAGTCTGGTTATATAGGAAAAATTTGTGTCTCCAGTACATAATTTGACATCTTTTCAAAGTTTTGGTGCTTTTTATTGACATGTAACACACACAGAAAAGTGCACAAGTCCTAAGTGTGTAGCTGAATGAATTTTCATGAATTGAGCATATCTGTGCTATCAGCATTCAGGTCAAGAAAGAGAATATTGTCCCCTTTTCAATCATTCCCTGCCCACCCAGCCCAGAGATAACCGCTATCCTGACTTCCTTTTTTTTAAGACTTTATTTATTTGCGAGAGAGAGCTCATGAGCAGGGGGAGGGGAGGAAGAAGAAACAGACTCCTTGCTGAGCAGGGAAGTCCAATGCAGGGCTGGATCCCAAGGCCCCAGGATCATGACCTGAGCTAGAGGCAGCTGTGTATCCGACTGAGCCACCCAGGTGCCCCCACTATCCTGACTTCTAACATCAAAGATGAATTTTGCTTATTTTTAGAACTTTATATATGTGAAATTTCATAGTTCAATATAAACCTTTTTTAAAAAAAATAATTGCAGGAGAGTCTCGTTTTATTCTACATATAATTGCTAGACTATCAGAACCATGTGTAGGTGTTTTGAGATGCATGCAAATATCATTAAAGAGGATATGTGTACGTGCTGCTGTTCATGAGAATGGTATCAGACCTCACCTCTACTGGGTGTGAGTCAACTGAGTGTTACATTCTCACATTTTCATAGTGCACTTGATGTATAGCTCTTGTGCAGTATAAAATGAGTTTCTAAAAAGTTGGGGAAGTAGTGAATAAATTGTGGGGTGAGACACAAGGCAAGTAAGAAAAATGAATTCGGTAAAAAAAGACAATGGAAATACTAAAAAGCTAAAGATACGTGTGCAATATCTAACCCATGTGAACTTAATTCTATACTGGAGGGAGCTGTGAAGCTGTTTGGAGCCTTGGACTTGATGTATAATGCAATGGAGTTCTTTGCTTTAAAATGATGGGAAATAGGTACCTGTTAAATAATGTAGTATTAGAATGTCTGATATTCAGGAATGGGTTATTGATATTAAGTGGGAGATCCTTGTTTTGAGAACTTTCCTTGAAGATCTGTGGTTTGATGAAAGAGAAAATTTGGTCCTATTTGACTGCCTAGAAGGGAAAACTCCAGACTTCTTCACAGACTTGAGTTTTCCAGTACATAAGATAAGATTTAGTGTTGGCTGGTCTCAGTCTCTGTATGTGTTGAAATCTTATGGTATGTGTGTTAGGCTTTAGGACTGGATGGATTGGGCAGGGATGTAATTGGGACCTTATATTGTAAGGCCTAAAATTTCATATGCTGACTTGATATCAGGGCTCTAAAGGCCTAATCTTGTGTTCCCCTGCTCTTGCCAGATATGCTCCCCGTCCAGCAAAAAGACTCCCACCTTGGCTTGCTTTCCTATCAGGAGAATGACCTAAACCCCTCCTGGTCCTCACTCTAAAGGGTTTCACCTCTCTGCTGGCGCACAGAATTATTCAAACAAACCAGTTACATCCTCTTGTGGGAATCAGGGACACCTTACCCTCTTTTTACTACAAAGCCTGCCTCCCACAGACCCTGCTTGTTCACTCCATTCCTGAGTTCAACCCCTGTGTGGCCCTGCATGACGTGTGGTGTTCTCCTTCCCTGGGCTGTGAGTATACATGTCTAATAAATGCTGTCAATCTCATCTGTCCAGTGTCAGGAATTGAGCCACCTTGTACTATTTAGGGCAAGAGATCTCTCCCTCACCAGTGGGGTGATTAGGAGGTAAATCAGAACAGAACTACAAAGATAGAGATTGAGAATCATCTCCAGCAAACCCCGAGAGAAGAATTCCAGGAGTAAGTCCATTGTGTAATTTTACGAGATGTACGAGTTTAGAGCAAGGTTTCTCAACCTTGGAACTATTACTATTTTGAGCCAAAGAATCTTTGAATGTGGGGACTTGTCCTCTGCATTGCAGGATGTCTAACAGTATCCCTGGCCTTTACCAGTTAGATACCTATAACACCCACACCCCTTCCCCCAGTGGTAACAATCAAAATTGTCTCCAGACATGTGGCCAGATGTCTTCTGCAGAGTAAAATCACTCCTTATTGCAAACCACTGGTCAAAGTGACGTCATTATGGTTGAGTATCCTCTAACTCAGGAAGGAGGAAGGGTGTTCAGTGAGGGGTGATGGATGATAAAGATTAAGAAGGTCATCCAGGTGCACAAGTAATAGATAATATAGGCTGCAAGAGCTGAGGAAGATGTTTGAAGTTGAACTGAATTAAAATTTCTAAATAGGAAAAGAGAAAGACTGAATCTAATATATACAAAACATGGACTACCATGTAGCAGTTTTTGTAAAGTTAACTAAAAAAAGTGGTCCTTATAGGGAAAATGTTTGTAAGGAAATCTGACTTTATGATGAACTTGAGTCTATATTCTTAGAAGAGATATTGTAGTTCATTTGGGAGAAGTTTTTATCAATATTTTTTCATGATCATTAAAGGGAAAAGAAGGTGGGGCGCCAGGGTGGCTCAGTTGGTTAAGCAACTGCCTTCGGCTCAGGTCATGATCCCGGAGACCCGGGATCAAGTCCCACATTGGGCTCCCTGTTCAGCAGGAAGCCTGCTTCTCCCTCTATCACTCCCCCTGCTTGTGTTCCCTCTCTGTCAAATAAATAAAATCTTTAAAAAAAAAAAAAAAGGGAAAAGAAGGTGGAAGACGTTTCCCATGAATTTGTGGTGGAAAAACAGAGCTTGTAGAAGACTTGTATGTAGGGTTTCACTTAATGGGGACTTTATTTTGGTTATTTTATTTATTTCCAGATATATTTGGGTAAAAAATTAATCTTATCTGTAGCCACAGGACTATTCAAGACATGTAGAACTCTCCTTAAGTGATACCAATTTTCTTACCATCCCCGACACATAAGCCCTACCCCATTTGCTTGTTATGTGAACCCTTCTCTGCATTGCAGTCCTTGATCTTCTCCCTTTTCATTTAAAAAATATTTCATTTATTTTCACAGGTAATACATGAGTCTTATTTTTTCAGGGTTCAGTGACATTCAGGGACGTGGCCATAGACTTCTCACAGGAAGAATGGGAATTCTTGAACTCAGCTCAGAGGAACTTATATAGGGATGTGATGTGGGAGAATTATAGCAATTTCATCTCACTAGGTAAGGCTGTTTATCCCAAACTATGTTGACTTTATCTGCTGTGAATTTCAGGACTGTGTTTTGAGAAACTAGACATTTTTTTCCTCTCTGTTCTAAATGGATGGTTTTAGCTTCATTAGGTTGGAAAAAGTCTTCTCCATTTAATATGTCATCACTTTCATCCAGCTCTGTCCTTCAGATTTTCTTTATGCTCTGTAATTAACTTGTTTCACTGCTATCCATAGACTGGGTCTGAATTCTGGGTTGCTTACTACAGAAGCATTGTCCAAGAAATCAGATTTTACATTATATTTGAGCCCAGAATTGATGCAAATACTTAACACTCCTTTCTAATCCACCTGCAAGGAAGTACCTAAACACATGGGTTTCTCTAAAAATCATGGGAGCCTATAGAACTTAAAAGGTATGAAATGGATCCACAAAGTTCATTTGAAACTCAAGTAACCACATTCTGTTTCCTGTAACAAACATATTCAGTTCTGCCTACTTTTTGGTTGAAATTTAAACTCTAAGAACTTTGCATTTAACATCGAATAAATAATTCTAGAAAGGATCAGAAGAAGTCTCAGGAAGACACTCTCTTGTCAGCAAATTGATACCAGTAAAAATAGCTCAAATACACATATAGGTGTGTATATGTGTGTGTGTGTGTATGTGTGTGTGTGTGTGTGTATATAAAACTTCATATATTTGTACTTAGATATATTCTAAGCATTGTGTTATTAATCAGTTCTCACAACTCTATCAGAAATATACTATGATTATTCTCATTTCAGATAAGAAAACTTAGGCATAAGAGGTTAATAATTGGCTGAGGTAACCCAGCAACAAAGGCGGGAATTAAACTCAGGCAGTCTGTGTCCAGATTATGTGTTCCCAGACACTACACAAGACTGCCTCTCAACAGAGGTTGTATGAGTTTAAATTATATTAAGGCCTGTTCTTAATGATCTGTTCCTTGTGGTCCTGAAGTTACCCTAATATGAGTGCTCTCCAACTCCCTTGCATTTCTTTGCTCTTAGGCTTTATAAAGTACCATTTTGATCTGTAGTTAATTACGAACTTAACCAAATTTGAACCTGACTTCTGGACTTATAATTTCATGTCATATTATCTTTTAAGCAGAACCTTCCATTTCTAAACCAGAGGTGATTACCTTATTGGATGAAGGGAAGGAGCCCTGGATGGTTGTGAGGGAAGGGACCAGAAGACACTACTCTGGTGAGTGAGGGCTGAGCAAGATGGGAAATTAATTACTGCAGGTAATCAGCCAAGCCTTTTAGCCTTGAGATGTTGGAAATCTCTCCTTAAAAGCCCATGGCCTATGGAGGAAAGGGCTGAGACCTGAGAATCAAATAAAATATTTTATTTTTTATTTTTATTTATTTATTTATTTTAAAGATTTTATTTATTTAACAGAGAGAAACACAGCCAGAGAGGGAACACAAGCAGGGGGAGTGAGAGAGGGAGAAGCAGGCTTCCTGCTGAGCAGGGAACCCGATGTGGGACTCGATCCCGGGTCTCCGGGATCATGACCTGAGCCGAAGGCAGTCACTTAACCAACTGAGCCACTCAGGCGCCCCACAAATAAAATCTTTTAAACCTGGACACCAAAGGAACTTCATGTTCACCTTGATTACAACTCTCTTTCTTTCTCATTTCTCACATTTTTCTCCTACTTCAAGATTTTTTTTTTTTAAGATTTTATTTATTTCTTTGAGAGAGAGAGAGTGAGAGCATGAGAGGGGAGAAGGTCAGAGGGAGAAGCAGACTCCCTGCGGAGCTGGCAGCCTGATGTGGGACTCAATCCTGTGACTCCAAGATCATGACCTGAGCTGAAGGCAGTGGCTTAACTGAGCCACCCAGGTACCCCAATTTTTCTCCTACTTTAGAGAACAGGAGTTGTTTTCAGTAGAAGAAAAAAAGATGACAATAAAAATAAGAGCTGAGGGGCACCTGGGTGGCTCAGTTGGTTAAGCAACTGCCTTCGGCTCAGGTCATGATCCCGGAGACCCGGGATCAAGTCCCGCATCGGGCTCCCTGCTCGGTGGGAAGCCTACTTCTCCCTTTCTCACTCCCCTTGCTTGTGTTCCCTGTCTGGCTGTGTTTCTCTCTGTCAAATAAATAAAATCTTAAAAAAAAAAAATAAGAGCTGAAATCAACAAGAGAGAAACAGTAGAGAAAATTAATAAAGCCAAAAGTTGATTTCTTGAAAAGATCCACAAAGTTGATAAACACCCAGCTTGATTTATCGTGGGGGAAAAAAAAAAAAGACACAATTGCTAATACTAGGAATGAAAGAGTAACTAAGTTATCACTTCATACCCTATAGCCATTAAAAGAATAATGAGAGAATATCATGAGTAATTTTATGCCATGAGTAATTTTTTTTTTTTTTTTTTAGTATTTTGTTCATTTATTTGACAAAGAGAAACACAGCGTGAAAGGGCACACAAGCAGGGAGAGTGGAGAGGGATAAACAAGCTTCCTACTGAGCAGGGAGCCTGATGTGGGACTCAATCCCAGGACCCTGGGATCATGACCTGAGCTGAAGGCAGACGTTTAATGACTGAGCCATCCAGGCGCCCCTAAATTCTACATCTTAAATGGAATGGAAAAACTCCTTGAAGAACACAATTATTAGAACTGATACATGATAAAAAAAGAAAATATGAATAACCTTATATCTGTCAAAATAATTGAATAAGTTATCAGAAATCTTCCGTTAAGAAAACACCAGGTTCAGGGCGCCTGGGTGGCTCAGTGGGTTAAAGCCTCTGCCTTCGGCTCAGGTCATGATCTAAGGGTCCTAGGATCGAGGCCTGCATCGGGCTCTCTGCTCTACAGGAAGCCTGCCTCCTCCTCTCTCTCTGCCTACTTGTGATCTCTCTCTCTGTCAAATAAATAAATCTTTAAAAAAAAAGAAAGAAAGAAAGAAAGAAAAAGATAACACCAGGCTCAGATGGCTTCACCAGTGAATTCTATTAAATATTTATAGAAGAAATATCAGTGGTACACAAGTTACTTCATAAAAGGAAAGAACAGCTCCCAACTCGCTTTCTAAGAATAGTGTAACTCATATAGTATGTCCTGATGAATTACTAAAGGGAAAAAAATGACAGGCTCATTATCACTCCTGAACATAGATATAAAATCCTTAAGAAAATATTAGTAAATTAAATCTAGCATATGTAAAAATGATGATCAAGTAGGGTTTATCCCAGGAATACAAGCTTGGCTTAACATTCAAAAATTAGTGTGGAAAAAAAAATTAATCCATGTCATTCACAGTATTAACAAGAATGAGAGAAAGCGTGTGATTGTGTCCATAGATACAGAAATAGCATATGATAAAATTCAACATCAATTCATAATAAAAATTTTCAGGAAACTGGAAATTGAAGGGAACTTCCTCAGAAAATACTGTTGAAAGAATACTACATCATAAACTTCATCATACTTGATTGAAGAATTTCCCCCTTAAGACTGTGAACAACACAAGAGTGCCCACTTTTCCCATATCTATTTAATATTGTATTGAAGGTCCTAGGATTGCAATACGGCAGGAAAAATAAGAGACATAAAATCAAAAAGGAAGAAGTTAAACTCTGTTTGGAGATGGTATGATTGTGTACATAGGAAATCCTAAGGAGTCAAAATAACAGCTACTCAAAGTAATAAATGAAGGTCACGGTAAGATCACAGGATACAAAGTTAATGTATAAAAATCAGTTGTGTTTTTATATACTAGAAGTGAAAAAAATAAGGAATTTAAAGTAAACTAATTAAGCCAATTAAGAAAATTAAAAAGCAAATTAAGTCAATTTACATTAGTGTCAAAAACTAAAAATACTAAGGAATAAATTGAACAAAACATGCAAGACCTCTATACTAAGAATCATGGAATGAGGCGGCTGGGTGGCTCAGTCATTAAGCGTCTATCTTCTGCTCGGGTCATGATCCCTGGGATCAAGCCCTGCATCGGGCTCCCTGCTTAGCTGGAAGCCTGCTTCTCCCTCTTCCACTCCCCCTGCTTGTGTTCCTTCTCTTGCTGTGTCTGTCAAATAAATAAAATCTTTATAAATAAGTAAACATTGCTAAGAGAAATTAAAGACCTAAAAAAAATGGAGACTGTTTTGGGAATTGGGAGGACTCAGTATTGTTGAAATGTCAATTATAAAATTTTAACAAACTGTTTCCAAAATTTATGCGGAAAAACAATGGACTTAACATTTCTAAGGTAATCTTGGAAAAGGAAGAATATATTATAGGACTTAGCCTACATGACTTCAAGATGCTTCAGATTCATTATAAAATTATAGTAATCAGGGGCGCCTTGGTGGCTTGGTTAAGCAACTGCCTTCTGCTCAGGTCATGATCCCAGGGTGCTGGGATAGAGCCCCACATCAGGCTCCCTGCTCCGTGGGGAGTGTTTCTCCTTGTCCCTCGACCTGCATCTCCCCCACTCCCGCTTGCGCTCTCTGTCAAATAAATAAATAAAACCTTTAAAAAAATAATAATAAAACCATAGTAATCAAGGGGTGCCTGGATGTTTCAGTATATTGAATGTCCCACTCTTGGTTTCAGCTCAGGTCATGATCTCAGGGTGGTGAGAGTGAGCCCTGCAGGCTCCAGACTCAGTGGGGAGTTTTCTTGAGTTTCTCTCCCTCTGCCCCCTGCTCACATTATCTCTCTCTCTCTCATATTAATAAATATTAAATAAGTAAAACTACAGTAATCAAGACATTGAGTATTGGATAAGGATCAACAAACAGAACAGAACAAAGACCTTTTTGTTTTGTTTGTTTTTAAGAGTTTATTTACTTGAGAGAGAGAGAGAGTGAACAGGGGTTAGGGGTAGAAGGAAAAGCAGGCTCCCCACAGAGCAGGGAGCCTGATGCGGGACTTGATCCCAGGACCTTGGGATCATGACCTGAGCTGAAGACAGACACCTAACCAACTAAGCCACTCAGGCACCCCAGAACAAAGATCTTAGAGGTAGAACTCACTTGAAAGATCATTTATTTTTTGACAAAGGCACCAAAACATTCCAATGGGGAAAGGAAAGTTTTTTCAACAAATAGTGCTGGTATAACTGGGAAAAAAATCTTGACCCCTACCTCATCCCCAAATTAGGATGTATTTTAGACATAAATATAAAAACTAAAAAATATAAAAAGCGAAGTATAAAAGCTAAATATGAAAAATAAAAAAATTTAAGACTCAATATAATTTGATATAAAAAACATGAAAGCTAGGGATGCCTGACTGCTTCAGTTAGAGGAGCATGCAACTGTTGATCTTGGGGTTATGGGGCATAGAGATTACTAATAATAATAAAAGGTAAACTTAAAAAAAATGAAAGCTAAATAAAACTTTTAGAGGAAAACTAGGAGAATTTTTTTGGTTTGAATATTATACTATGGTTATATAAGATGTTAATATTGAGAGAGGCTGGGTGAAGGTTGCATCAGACTTTCCTGTATATTTCTCTGCAACCTCATAGGAATCTACAGTTGTTTTTTTTTTTAAATAAAAAAGAAACAAAAATGTACCATTAGGTGTGATGGGTAAAAAAATTTGAACAAAGAGAGGGGCTGCTCTTTTTTATGATCAGTGACTATAATTCATGTATATGTAAATCTGTGTTAGCTTAAACTGCTATAACAAAATACCATAGATTGGGTGACTTAAACAGCAAACTTGTTTTCCCATAGTTCTGGAGGGTGGAAGTCCGAGATTAGCATTTAGGGGCTCTGCAGAGGGCTCTCTTCCTGGCTTGCAGATCTTCCCTTCTCACTTTGTCCTCACATGGCAGAGAGGGAAAGGAGGAGGCAAAGGAGAGAGAGAGAGACCTCTTATAAGGCCACCAGTCCTATTGGATTAGGAGCCTTATGACTTTATTTAACCTTCATTATCTTCTAAAAGCACCATTTCCAGATACAGTCAGGCAGGGGCGTAGTCAGGGCTTCAATGTATAGTTTTGGAGGGATACAATTCAGTCCATAGCAATATCTATATAGGATCCAGTTTCTTTCTGGCTTCTATTTTGATTAGTTTATGTCTTTTGTTGCCTACAGATGTATTCATTCATTGAGTACCTAGTCGGAGCCATACCCTGTGCTAGCCACCATTAGAACAATTGTGAACAAGAGTGGTAGGTTCTCAGCCTACCACTGTAGGTAGGTTCTGAGCTTGGGTGGCTCAGTTGTTAAGTGTCTGCCTTCAGCTCAGGTCATGATCCCGGAGTGCTGGGATGGAGCCCCGCATTGGGCTCCCTGTCCAGCGGGAAGCCTGCTTCTCCCTCTCTCACTGCCCCTGCTTGTGTTCCCTCTCTTGCTGTCAAATAAATAAATAAAAGCTTAAAAAAAAAGAGTGGTAGGTTCTAGCAGTCATATTTACATTTTAATAAAGTAAGTACATTAAGTAAACAAGTAAATGAATAAATAAAATTAGATGGTGACAAGTATTAAGCGAGAAGGGCAAGGGAATAGAAATTGGCAGGTGTAGTCCCATCTGTTTTAGGGTGGTTAGGGCTTTTTTTTTTTTTTTTTTTTTTTTTTTTTTTTTTTTTTTTTTTTTTTTTTTTTTTTTTTTTTAAGTACCACAGTCTGCACGTATATTTTATATCAACTCACTTCAATTTGATTAAATTTCTTGAACATAGTTTGATAAGTTAATAACTGTAACACCTATGTATATGGATTCACCTAAGGATATGTTAGAGCTTGACAACGGAATATACAATTTTTGACTACCTGCTGACCTACAGGAACTTTAAAGACTGCGTGTTTATTTGATTTCTTCTTTAGAACTTATTTGGTAATGTTTTCAGGTAACAAATTGAGGACAACAAATACTGATTATGATTACCCTGGGTTACTGTAAGCTTTCAGTTGACGCATTTGAACAGTTGAAGTGCAGTAGTTACATACAAGAAAGCTAAGTATGTTACAAGGACATTTGAGAAAGCATTTATTAAGGTTTCTAGAGGGCAAAAAATATTCCCTAGCAACTAAAGTTGCTAAGTTACCTAGCAACTTTAAAGCTAATAAAGTTTTATTTTTTGTGACCTTTTTTGGTGCCTTTTTTCCTAAAAGAAAAATAGGTTTGCTGCTTTTGTTTAAAATATAGGCAAATAAATTATAGCTTTGACTACTGCAGAAAGACTGATTTGATATTAGTTATGATTGGACAAGACTATCTAAACCAGGTGCTATTCTGGCTTCTTTCAGTTTTATTTCACATAAAGCTATCCTGAAAGAAAAAAAAATCAAATAACAAATAGGAAAGTTTTAATATATTTGATGTTTTCACATTATTCCATTTTTCAAAAATTTAAATGCCAGCTATGCTTCATCCTTCTGTTGATTAGTTAGCATTGGAAAGTCAATTTCAAACGGTTAGACAGACTCTACCAGGTCATCGTCAGTCCATTCTTCCTCTTCATGTTTGGGTTTCTTTGAGACATAATCATCATCTTCATAGCCTTTCCTCTTCTTCGTAATTACATTAAGGGCAAGCTCAGCAGAGTGACATCTCTCCAACTTCTGTTTCAGAACAGCAACTTCTTCAGATCTGGGTGGCTCATATTTTTTTACCAAGTTTCTCATACTTTTCATTATATCTAGTAACTGTGACAAGCAAGTTCTGTTCTCTTTCAGCATCAGACTTTCTGACAAATAACTTTCCATAGTAATTCCTGCTCGAGATGCGCTAGATAAAATGGCAGTCAGGGCAATTTGGGAAGGTGTATATAAAAGGTAAGCATCCGTTAATGCAATTCTATTAAGAAAGTCATCTGCTGTTTTCCTCAACATCTCTGGATTCTCCATCATGGGATAGCGAGTCTTTAAATCAATGAGAAAGCCCTCAAATGGTCTATAAGGATTATGGACAATAAGGTGGAAATTAAGTTGCTGTATAAGTAGTAGTTCATATTCCAAAATCTGTTCAAGTGCCTTTTCTTGTCCAAGAGGACTCTCCCGCAGATTTCCAACGAATTGTGGACTAGATACATTGAATTCATCTACTTTGCAGGCCAAAAATGCACAAGTGAGCATTATTATCCGGGGGTGATATTCCATCACTGAGTTATTAAGATAAAAACGCTTGAAATATATACAAGCTGTTCCCACAACAGACCTTGGCATTGCTGGCTTAAACACTGAACAGAATTCTAATAATCTCTTCTCATAGTATTTGCAAAGCATCATTTCTTCATGAGGCTCAAGAAAGACGGGATCATTTGGAAGAACCTTCCCGTTGGCCACCGCTTTGCATTTGAATTTGCGGTTGGCGTCGGCCCGCAATCGTGCCAGCTGCTCCTCACTGGCGAAAGTCCAGTGCCGTTTCTGGCTACTGTTGTGGTACATCGCGAAAGCCCAAGACAGGCCCCAAGAATCTGGAAAAAAAAGACCCCAAATGCCACAACACCATGAAGGGGAATAAAAAGCACCTAAAGCACAAAGCAAGCCCCACGAAACCGAGAGCGTCCGTTCAGACGGCGCGGCGCGTTGACGTTAAGGTCACGTGATGTTCCCGTCTGCAGTCGCATTTCCGGAGCGGACTGGTTAGGGCTTTTTAAGGAGGTGATATTTGAGTGGACGCATGAGAAAAGAACTCAAGTTATAGGAATATCTAAAGCCAGAGCCGCCCTGATAGAACAGCAAATGCAAAGGCCTTGGGTTGGGAGATGGAAGTTTTCTATGTTTGAGGAATAGCAAGAAGGCTAGGCTGATGAGGATGATTATTCAAAGGTAAGGCTTGTGACTTTTAAATGTGATAAAAAGCCTTTGGAAACTTTTGAGCAGGGAATCACATAAGCTAATTTGTCTTACAATTATCACTCTATGGAGAACAGATTTAATAGGGGCAAGATGGGAAGAAGGAAGTCCGGTCAGGAGGTTCTTTCTTTTGTCCCGGTTGAAGATGATAGTAGTTTTGATTGGAATGGTAGTGATGGGAGGTAGAGTTAGATTCATGGTAGATTTGCACAATACGTGTTAGTCTGCTCCTCCGTCCGGATACTGTCCTCACCTTGTTTGTATTTCAACAATCTGCCTGAGTTTGTCCTCATTGGGGTATGTCCTCTTTACCCAAACCGGACTCCTCACACAGCTTCCTTCCCCCAGTATGGATAGGAATCATCTTTGTCTTTTGATTGATGTTATTTTATTCATCTACATTTAAGTAATTTTCTTACATATTGAGGCACAAATCTAGTATCTTCCTAATTTTTTCTTAGGAAACTTACTCTTTCTTCCTTTTTTTCCTCTCCTGGGTTTCCTGGATTATTCAGTTATTTTGATTTTAGCTTTTGCCTCTTGAATGTGTTAGTTACATATACTTTTAGTTTTCTTCTCAGAATTGCCCTAGAAATTAAAACATGGATTCTTTACTTATTACATTGTACTTTAAATTAATTTCTATATATCTTTCCCAATATTGTGAAGATATTAATATTTTATTCATTTATTTTTAAATATCGTATTTATGTATTTGACAGAGAGAGAGAGCACAAGCAGGGAGAATAGTGGAGGGAGAGGGAGAAGCAGGCTCTGTGCTCAGCAGGGGGCATAATGCGGGGATTGATCCTAGGACCCCAGGATCATGACTTGAGCCAAATGCAGATGTTTAAACGATTGAGCCACCCTGGCGCCCCAATACTTATTTAGATTTACCTACATGTTTACCTCTTACAGTGCTCCTCATTTTTTTCTGTACTGCCATGCTTCTATCTGGAATCATTTTCTCTGTACATAAAGAACTTCCTTAAATATTTCTTTTATTGTGCCTCTTGGGTTTTGTTTGAAAATATTTTTAAAGGGTACAGAATTTTGTCTTTGTTTTTGTTGGATAGAATTCTGGATTGGCAGTTTTTTATTTTCTCTTAGCAAATATCTTGTCTTTTGGCTACTATTATTTCCATTTAGCAGCAGTTTGTTCATATTGTAATTCCTTTGGAGGTATTTTTTTCCCTTATGACTGCCTTTAGAATTTTCTTTTTTATTTGGTTTCCACAGATTTACTGTGGTGTATTTAGTTTTATATTGTGGTGTATGTATTTTGTTTGCTGTCTTAAGGAATTAAATTGGGCTTTGTATCTTGTCCATTTTGAAAAATTCTTGGTTGTTATATATTCAAGTATTGTTTCTTTCCCATTTTTGCTCGTCTCTCTTTCTGGTACTCAGGTTACACATATGTTAGACCTTCTAAATTGTCACCTGTATCTTTTAAGTTCTTTTCTGTTTTTGTTTGTTTGTTTGTTTTGTTTTTTTTACTTTTTTCTTATTTTTTATTCCTGTGCTGGTTCTATAAACCCATTTCCTAGTTCACTGATTTTCATTTCTGCTAAGTCTAATCTGCTGTTAAAGATACCTGTTAAATTCTTAATTTTAGAATTTAACTTGTATCTTCAGTTATGAGATTTCTATTTGGATATACATATAGATACAGATATTTTGGTATTTCTGAGAGGGAGAGAGAGAATCTCAAGCAAGCCATACAACCAGTGTGGAGTGCAACAGCAGAGCTCGAGCTCACAATCCTGAGATCGTGACCTGCGCTGAAATCTAGAGTCAGACGCTTACCGAAATGAGCCACTCCGGACCCCTCTCTTAAAAGATTTCATTTTTAGAGCAGTTTTAAGTTGACAGCAAAATTGAGCAGATGGGGGGTGCCTGGGTGGCTCAGTCATTAAGCATCTGCCTTCAGCTCAGGTCATGATCCCAGAGTCCCAGGTTCAAGCCCCACATTATGCTTCATGCCCTGTGGGAAGCCTGCTTCTCCCTCCCTCACTCCACCTGCTTGTGTTCCTTCTTTCACTGTGTTTCTCTCTGTCAAATAAATAAATAAATAAAACCTTTTTTTAAAAAAATTGAGCAGTTGGTAGAGATTTTCCACATATTCCCTAAGAGTGCCTTATTTTTATATATTAGTGGGAATTGACATCTTTTTCTGTTTATATTTTAAAAATATTTTATAAGTTTACCTTATTCATAAAATATAATTTATGTACATTAAAATTCACTCTTTTTAGTATCTAGTTTTAGGAATTTTGACAAATACATACAGTTATGTAACTACCACCATAATTGAGTTTAGAATAGTTTCAGTCTCTTCATGTTTCATAGTGTTGAGTCTTTTTAGTCATTTCAGCAGTTTTGTATGTTTGTACTGTAGTCATTGAAAAGACCTTTCTTATTTTTCCTATCCCATTGTCCCCATACCTTTGCTTATTACTTCATTCAACATTTAGATTTTCTCATGCATGTTCCCCATTTGGATCATTATCTTTGACCCTATAGCCAATATAGCCTTTATTTTTACTCTTTTGTTCACAGGTGATCCCAGCTACAATTCCATATTTGACAGTCATTCTGCTATAGTCAATATATGCCCATGCCTTTTTGTTCAGGATTTCATAAGCCTTTCAATGTTAGGATTTTAAAAAAAAATTTTTTTTTAAAGATTTTATTTATTTGACAGTGAGAAACACAGCCAGAGAGGGAACACAAGCAGGGGGAGTGAGAGAGGCAGAAGCAGGCCTCCCGCCAAGCAGGGAGCCCAATGTGGGACTCGATCTCGGGTCTCCGGGATCATGACCTGAGCTGAAGGCAGTCGCTTAACCAACTGAGCCACCCAGGCACCCGCAATGTTAGGATTATTGAAAGATATTTGAGGTAGTTTTCTGGGACACACAAACATTGCTTCAGCAATATAGAATGGGAGGGAACACCTAGAAAAGGTATGAAGGAACAAACATTTGAATAAATGTAGCACTGATAAGTAATAGTATAAATTTTAGTGGAGAAAAGTAAACCATTGTAGTACTTTTTTTTTTTTTTTAAGATTTTATTTATTTGACAGAGAGAAACACAGCCAGAGAGGGAACACAAGCAGGGGGAGTGAGAGAGGGAGAAGCAGGCTTCCCACCGAGCAGGGAGCCCAATGTGGGACTCGATCCCGGGTCTCCGGGATCATGACCTGAGCCAAAGGCAGTCGCTTAACCAACTGAGCCACCCAGGCACCCCAGGAAGAAGTGATTTTTGATTGAGACCTGACGGTGAAGGGAAGCCAGCCATGCAGGCAGAGGATTTCTCAAAGAACGAACAACCAGTGAAGAGTCCTATTTAATGGGAACAGTGGTAGTGCCTTTTGTAAGCTAAAGAGAGGCCTTTGTGGCATGAAGAGAGAGTAACTGAGGGGGCATTGATAGCAGATAAGCAGCTTATTATCTATGTTCAGGTATTTGTATTTGATTCTAATTATAAAGAGAAATAATTAAAAAACATTTAAGTAGAGAGACTCAATACTGATCAGCATCAGAATCATTTGCTGGAGAATTTATATAAGCACAAAACAAAAACATGCCCAGGACTTAATCCTGTAAATCAGTTAAAAATATCTCTGTATAATTTTAGGAAATCTTCAGGTGATTCTTCACTGATTTAACTTGTTTCCCTAATCACCAACCTTATCTCCAAAGCTGGACTCCATTCTCTCTGTTTCCTTTGCCTTTTTTTCTTTTTTTAAAAATGTATAAGAATACAGTCTGTTCCTTAATACAATTAATAACCTGCAATACAAAAATAAAAAATAAGCTTAATAGTGATGTGGAATAGGGAATAATAGCAGTATAATGTGAGAGTTAGTTGGTTTACAGGTCATTTTCGTATTTGAATGAAGCCAGAATAGAAGTAAACTTAAAACATTTATTGGGAAAGGCAGAGTGTTCAACTTGATGCTTTATTGTTGGTTGCCCTTTCACCCCATATGAAAAAAATTAATAATAACTGTCTGCACCAGGACTGTCTCCCAAGAGGTAGATACCATCAAACTTGCATGACATCTAGCTGGAGACAGGTTACATGTTACCCTGTTCCCACCTTAATCATAGCCTTGCTGGCGCAGGGTTTTTGTTTTTTGTGTTGTTGTTGTTGTTGTTGTTTTTATCTCAATATCTCAGCACCTGAAATCTAGCATTTCCACTTTTTTGTGTGTGCATTTTAGTATCCATGAAGTGGTCTTCAGCTGGGTTGAACTGCCTTTTGAGTCATCAAGTATCAATTGTTGTATTTGTTGGTGCTCTGCCAATAAAGTTGCATAGGTTTGAGTGGTCTTCTCCAGTCCTGTTTTCCTCTTAAACTCTTAATTTCTTGGTGTGTAATTTTACAGAAGATAAGGGTTTTTTTAGGTTCACATTGGTGGTATTGTAGCAGAAATGCTTGTTTTAGAGATATCTAATGAATTCACTTGTAATAGACATTTTAGGTGCCTTTAATTTCTCTATGGAAGTTTTCTTTCTTTTGTCACAGGAATATAGTGTGTGTTTGCTTTCTATTTTCTTTCAGATTTGGAGTCCAGATACAGGACCAGTACTTTATCTCCAGAAAAGGACATTTATGAGATATATTCATTCCAGTGGGAGATAATGGAAAGAATTAAAAGCTATAGTCTTCAGGACTCCATTTTTAGAAATGATTGGGAATGCAGAGGCAAGAGTGAGGGGCAAAAGGAACCACAAGAGGGATATTTTGGGCAAGTGAAAATTACTTCTGAAAAAATGACCACCACTTACAAAAAGCATAATTTTCTTGCTGAATATCAGAGAGTTCATAATGGAGAAAAGTTATATGAATGTAAAGAATGTAGGAAGACCTTTATTCGTCGCTCAACACTTAGTCAACACCTGAGAATTCATACTGGTGAGAAACCTTATAAATGTAAGGAATGTGGGCAGGCATTTAGACAGCGTGCACACCTTATTCGACATCACAAACTTCATACCGGTGAGAAGCCCTATGAATGTAAGGAATGTGGGAAGGCCTTTACAGTGCTCCAAGAACTTACTCAACATCAGAGACTTCATACTGGTGAAAAGCCCTATGAATGTAAGGAGTGTGGAAAGGCCTTCAGAGTGCATCAGCAACTTGCACGACATCAGAGAATTCACACTGGTGAGAAACCCTATGAATGTAAGGCATGTGGGAAGACCTTTAGGCAGTGTACACACCTTACTCGACATCAGAGACTTCATACTGCTGAGAAGCTCTATGAATGTAAGGAATGTGGGAAAGCCTTTGTGTGTGGTCCAGACCTTAGAGTACATCAGAAAATTCATTTTGGTGAGAAACCTTATGAATGCAAGGAATGTGGAAAGGCTTTTAGAATATGCCAACAACTTACTGTCCATCAGAGTATTCATACTGGTGAGAAACCCTATGAATGTAAGGAATGTGGGAAGACTTTTAGACTAAGGCAACAACTTGTTCGCCATCAGAGAATCCATACTCGTGAGAAACCCTATGAATGTATGGAATGCTGGAAGACCTTTAGTAGTTACTCACAACTTATTTCACATCAGAGCATTCATATTGGTGAAAGACCTTATGAATGTGAAGAATGTGGGAAGGCCTTTAGATTGCTCTCACAACTTACACAACATCAGAGTATTCATACTGGTGAGAAACCTTATGAATGTAAGGAATGTAGAAAACCTTTTAGACTGCTTTCACAACTTACTCAGCATCAGAGTATTCATACTGGTGAGAAACCTTATGAATGTAAGGAATGTGGTAAGGCTTTTAGACTTTATTCATTCCTTACCCAACACCAGAGGATTCATACTGGGGAGAAACCCTACAAATGTAAGGAATGTAAGAAGGCCTTTAGACAACATTCACATCTTACTCAACATCAGAAAATTCATAATGGAGTTTAATACAAGAAAGCCTTCGATTTTACATTGTTACAGGATATCCAAAAATTCACTTTTGAGAATTTTGCTTTATGATTCAACCAATTATAAGAAATTTTATATTACTGAAAAAAAATATGTTGCTTTAAAAGCTTTCTATCACCATTCAAACATTGTTTATCTTCAACAAATTGGTAAGAGGGAATAATATAATGAATGTAGGAAAATATTTAGCCTTATCTATCATTATCCCCATTTCACTCCTTTATTACCAATGTGTTATTGGACAAGGTACTTAAACTTCTGTGCCTCATTTTGCTCACTTGTAAAATGGTGATAATAGTACCTCTGTATATTATTTATTGCTGTGTAATAAATTACCACAAAGTTAGTAGCTTAAAATAATACACATTATCTCACAGTTTCTATGGGTCAGCTGTTGGGCCTAACTTTGTTGGGTCCTCTGCTTCAGGGTCTCTCACAAAACTGAACTAAAAGTTTCAGCCAGGGTTGGGTCTCATCTGAAGGTTCAACAGAGGAAGGGATCCATTCCCAACCTCACATGGCTGTGGGCTGTGACACCGAGGTCCACAGTTTCTAGCTGGCTGAAGGCTGACCTTAGTTCCTTGCTACCTGGGTTTCTTCAACATGACTGCTTATTAAGTGTGCAAGTCAATAATGCAGTAGTCTACTAGCATCATAGAAACAATAATCTTGTCACCTTTGCTGTCTTCTACTGGTTAGAAGGAAGTTACTGGGTCACCCCACACTCAAGAGTAGAGGATTACACAAGAATATGAATACCAGGCTGTAGGGACCATTTCAGAGTTAGCCTGCTGCACTGTGTAATAGGATTGTCTTAAGGATTAAGTAGTTAGTGCTTGGAAAAATAGCCACATAGCATGTTTTCTGTAAATATTACCTACAGTTGTTATCATTAGTATTAGTGAATTCATATGAAAGGAATTTAGAAGTAGTAAATGTAGAAATGCCTCATGTCATTGCTCAGCACTTACTAAACTTAAGATAATTTATTCCAGATAAAATTTAGGAGGTTATATTGAATGTGAGAAGTTCATCATTTGAGATGCATTGGTCATTTCATGCTGAAAAGAAATCTTACAAATTTCAGGAATGTGAGGTTAAGCGTCCAGCTATTGAAGACAGAGAAATATGAAATTATTTTCCATAATAAGTTCCAAAAAGTAAATGTTGCAACTCCTATTGTCTGACCACTGTTAAAGATTAATTAGAAATATCAAAAAGATGGCAGAAAGGAAACTAACCAGTTGGAAATTTAATATTATGTGTGTGTTCACATGTGTATGTTTGTATGTAAAACTCATATAATAGAAAGATCATCATTCCATTAGAGGCAGTATATGGTTTGATGTTCAAACTGCCCCATCAGCAACCAGTGGGAGTTGGGTCTTTTGACATGACCCTACTAGTACTTTGATAGTTTACTTGGTTACAGCTGTACAGTTTGGTCAGCAATAGAAGATGCTTGGGCACCAACTCATCCTGAAAATTGATAAGGGGAAAAATAAGCACTTCTTTTGCTTTTTCCATGTGAACCAAGTTTCAGAGCCACAAAAATCTCAAAAGATTTTTGTTTTGTTTGTAAGAAATCAGTAAGTACAGAAAGAATATGATTAGAAAAATTACCATTTTCTAGTTCCCTAATGGAATAATGGGTCTAGAAAATTATCTTTAATGGATATTAAAACTATTGGGTGAAATGTTTTATAGTGAGAATTTGACCACCTCTTGAGCCCTTTGATCAATTTTAACTTCTATAAAAGTAGGACTATCAGATAATATCCACATCCTGATAAAATGCAATAGAAAATCCACAATTATCTACAAAAGCCTTACTGCCAAAATGGTGAACTGAAGGAAGTGAACCTTTGAATCACACTCTTTAAAAATGATAATTTGGGGAATAGAGGAACAAGCAGATCCAGAATGTGTAAAATTCTATGAAACAAGTGACCCTGATTTCTTCCAACTGAGTGGCATGAAAAAGAAATGGGGAAGGTTAAGAGATTAAGAGAGACTTGAGACCTGTCAACTAAATTCAGTACATGGGCATTGCTTGGACCTAGTTTGAACAAAATGTAAAAAGACATTTTGGAGACAGTGGGGGAAAATGTGGATGTGCATTGAGTATTAGATGATATTTAGAAATATTAATTTTGTTAGGGATGATATCAATGTTGATATCAACCTTAATAAAAGATAAAAGGTTCTGTGTGTTAGAGATACATACTTACATATTTAAGAAATGGTAAGATACCAGATTAGTGTTCAAATACTCCAGCAAAAGAAAAAGAATTGGCTAAGAGAACTGGGAAGTAGATTGCCAAAATGTTGATAATTATTGATGCGGAGTGGTGTGTTTTGGGAGGTTCATTGTTCTAGTATTTCTAAAGAGTTTGAAAGCTTCAGTAATAAAATGTTTAAAATCAAAACTGAAATTTATAGACGACTTAGAAATGATTGTTAACAAGGTGTGTGCATCTAAACTTGCCAGATGTCACCAAAGTTCTGTTCAGTGAGAAATTTATCCCCTTTAATGCACTGTAAGGAAGTTTCATTTGTGGACCCAGTCTTCATCATCTTCACTTTATCCATTGTGGTCAACACAGGGCCTGTCACATAAATAAATGTGTTAAGGGAGTGAATACTTAATGTCAAGAAACCAGAAACAGAACAAAAAAACCTACAAAAGAAAAGAGAAGCAAAACACAACTAATTAAAGACTAGACAGTAGTAGATTTAATCTAGTACTAATAATGATTAGATTTTGAAAGATCTAATCAAGAAAAAGAAAATGAAATATAATGCATTTAGAACATTGACCATGATAAAGATGGCATATCTACAGATTATCCAGAAAATTTTGTTTTAATTACAACACAATACTATATGTGCTATATGTATTCCAATACCTAAAATACAATTTTTTTTTCTGTAGGAATGTTATAATTGACTCAAATAGGCCAACAAGCAAGTGTGTTTATGAACTCCGTGTGTAAGAAAAATTTTGATAGGTGTGCAAGTAAAAGCTTTAAGAAATAGATAATCCTCCACAAAATTCTACCAATTAATTCTGCACAGCTAAAATACTCCTGATACAAAAGTAAGTGAAGGTAGCTCCTAAAAAGCAAAATCTAGACCAGCTTCATTTATGAAGATTCTATTTCTTAATTCTAATTAAGGTATTTAGAATTTGTTACAAAATAAGTCTTCACTAATAGATCCTTAGGTTTGCCTTTCCCAAGTCTCAGATATTTCCTGAAGAGCTGCGTTTAACAGAGTATAAGGCCTTAACCCAACGTTCTTCACAAACTTGTTTTGGGGTATTCTAGTCCTTGATGATACTTGGGGGGAAAAAGATTTCTCGGGAAAATGAGGCAAATGAAACAAAAAGCATTTGCTTGTGGGAAAATCCAAGTACGTGTCAGCTTGTCAAAAGATAAAGGGATTTTTATTAAGCACTGTATCTCAAACTTCATTGTGGAATTCTCATTCCCAGTATCTCTTACCATCTTTAGAATGTGAACCACTTTGCTAGATGCTCCGTTACCACAACGAATGTCTTCAAGAGCATCATTTCAGACATGGTGAGTGAGTGTGTTGGCAGGGGGAGGAGGAAAGGGCACTTTTCTTTGCAGCTCACCTCATATTCTGACGCTTCCTCCTTGGATCTTGAGGGCTAGTGCTTTTCTATAGAATGTAAAAGATTCTAGCTTGGTCCTTGATAATGTATGTATTAACATGCTCAAATATTGTTAAGTAGTGATTAGGACCTAAAACAATTTTTCATTGTAATAAAAATGCTATATTAAATATCATTTTGTGTAGTTTGTGATTTCTTTGAAGAGTGAAGAATCTAAGGTGCTTATCTAGAAGTCTCTGTACATACTCTCTGCTTTACATGTTGCCACATAGTTGCTGTATTACTGCACTAATTTTGAATCCCTCTATTCATTGAAATGGGCATCCAGACTTTCCTAATTCTGTTAATGGTTTCAGTATATCCCTGATTACAAATGATTTGAGCACCTTTTTCAGATGTGTTTATTGGCCAGTCATGTTTCTCTTAACAGTGCTTTTTTTGTTCATGTGTTTTCCTAGTTCTTTGGGGTTATCTCATTGGTTTTTCATGATTTGTAAAAGATTCCAGGTACTACATGTATAAATACTGGAGTTATTTTCTCTCAAGGTGACTTGTGTTATAACTGTGTTACAGCATTTGTTGTTTTGCTAACATTTTTAATTTAGATATTTCATTTTCAACCTTATTGATAACCTAACTTTATTTCTGGTGTTCTATTTTCTGCCATGTGCTCATGGCATTTGCAAGTAGAAAAAAGTTCCCTCAATATTTATTTGCATTTCTCAAGCAGTAGCTGGTATTTTCAGAATAAGGTTGAGTATTAGTGAGTTGGGGATACACTTCTCTCATTTTTTCCAAGTTGATGGAAATTATGTATCTAAACATTTAATGTAATGCTTCTTAATTTAGTCTGTTATACATAACTATTTTCATTCAGTCCCTATTTACTTAATGCCTGCTAAATTTTGTCAGAAGTCATTTTGTCATCCATTGGTGTGAATATGTTTTTCTCCTTTAACTTGCTGATGTGATGAATTATACAAATTTTTTGACAAATTCAGGGGTTCCTCTGACCACTCTTAGTTTCAGCAATTCAGTAGAACAGTAAAACAACTCCCTGCTCAGGAAAATAGTGCACCTATGATTAGTTTGTTTTTGTTGTTGTTGGTTTTTTTGTTTTTTTTTTGTTTTTTAGTGAAAAGATACAAATTAGAATCAGCTAAAGTAAGAAATGCATAGGGCAAACTGTGGGAGGGATCCAAATGCAGAGCTTCCAGTTATTATCTCCCTGTGGAGTCAGGAATGGCATTGCCTCTTCCTGGTTATGACATGGGATAATTCCCGCCGGAAAGCCTTTGAGTTATTCCTGGGGCTTAATTACATTCTTCCCATGAAGCCGATCCTTAGTCTCCAGCTCCTTCTGAAGGTTCAAACTCTTACCTTTAGTCTCTAGTTCCTCCAGAGGTCACAACGGATATGGCTGGTGTGTCCTAATGCCCAAATCATAACTCTAAACAGTCTAAACTGTCTGGTGGCCAAAGCTTCCAGCCAAACAGAGATACTCTTATCAGGCAGGACATTCCAGGGTCCCAGAGATCATCTGCAAGTCTAAAAACATGCTCTTGATTGTAAGTAAGATCCTATATGTTCCATGCTCAAATGCTTTTGTTGAGAGGGTGGTTGATATCATACTGGGTTGGCAACAAGAATCTATGTAATGTGGGCTTCATGAAAGCAGAGCTATTACAAGTCAAAGGGAATTTTGTTTTGCCTATATTCCCTTTTACCAATATACAAGGAAAATGATGTCTTAGTTCAGAAGTGTTATTGGAAAAGGAGAAGGAGTAAAAATACACTTACACCAAAGGATCAAAGGAAACATGTAATTATTGATTTTTCTTGTATACAGGTAATATATAAGATATACAGGTTAATTGGTTCTATTGTATTTTCATTCTCCGTTTAAAGAATCTGACATCTTTGTGTCTTTTTTTTTTTTTTTGAGAGAGAGAAACGGGGGCTGGGGTCAATGGGAGAAAGAGGATCTCAAGCAGACTCCACGCTGATTGTGAAGCCCAGTGTGGGGCTCAATCTCATGACCCCAGTATCATGAGCTGAAATCAAGAGTCAGATGCTTAACTGACGAGCCACCCAAGTGCCCCTGACATGGTTGTGTCTTAATGTTCAATAATGGGGCACCTGGCTGGCTCAGTCAGGAGAGCATGCAACTCTTGATCTCTGGGTTGTAAGTTCAAGCCCCATAATGGGTACAGCAATTACTTAAAAATATATGCAGCAATATGGACTACAAAATTTAAATTTCAAAACAGTTAAATTGCTGAATCAGAGAACAGAAAAAACTGTACAAGAACAGTTACATTTTTAATTTGTCCTATAAATAATTAGTAATAATTGCTACTGTCCTATAGTTTTGTTTAAATGATAGCGTGGACATGACAAAAGTAAATAAGACAGAATAATGTTTAATTTCAAAAAAATCCTTTTCATATTAAGGCATATGTGTATTATTGTTTATATACCATATTGTTATGGGAAGTTTTTTGTTTGTTTCATATGGCTGTGCTCCTTGCCTCTCTAAAAAACTGATCATCCTGGGCACCTGGGTGGCTCAGTGGGTTAAAGCCTCTGCCTTCAGCTCAGATTATTTTTATTTATTTATTGACAGAGAGGGAGATCACAAGTAGGCAGAGAGGCAGGCAGAGAGAGAGGAGGGAGCAGGCTCCCTGCTGAGCAGAGAGCCCGATGTGGGACTTGATCCCAGGACCCTGAGATCATGACCTGAACCGAAGGCAGAGGCTTTAACCCACCAAGCCACCCAGGCACCCAGGTCATATTTTTTTTTAAACAATTGGTTTTAAAATAGCTTTAAAAATAGCTTTCCACTATTCAGGTGTATTGTCCTTCAGACTTCTACCTCCTCAGTATCCCAATGTTACTATTTCTCTGCTGTTATCAATACATTCAGAACCTCACCCTCTGGGCCCTATTTGCTTTTTTGAGGTAAGTACTGACATGCCAAAAAACCTTCAGTCTTAAAGAAAATACCAGAGTGGCCAATAAATCCACACAAAAGGATGCTCAAAATCATTAATTATCATGGAAATGCCATTTAAAACACAATGAGGGGGGGTGCCTGGGTAGTTTAGTCAGTTAAATGTCTGACTCTTGGCTTCACCTCAGGTCACAATCTCATGGGTAGTGAGAACCAGCACCATGTCATGCTCTGAGCTCAGTTGGGAGTCTGCTTGAAGATTCTCTCCCTCCACCCCTCCCCCACTCATGCATGCACATGCCATTTCTCTCTCTCTCAAATAGATAAATCTTTAAAAAATAAAAAGCCACAGTGAGGAGCACCTGGCTCATCAAGTTACTGAATCCAACTTGATTTCAGGGTCATGACTTCAAGCCCCACATTGGGCATGTAGCTTATTTAAAAAAAAAAAGAACACAATGAAACCCTGCAATTAAGCAATAGATTAGCTAAAATTAGAAAGACTGACAATACAGGCTGAGGGCAGGGGAGGGAAAAAAAGATTGACAATATGAAGTGTGGGTGAGAATATGGAGTAACCAGAACTCTCCAATACTGTTTGTGGGAATGCAAAATGAAATGACCTCTGTTGAAAACAGTTTAAAAAAAAAAACAAAAACAGTTTAGCAGTTTCTAGTAGGGTAAAATATAAACATAACGACTAACTGAGAAATTCGAATATACCCTAAAGAAAACCATATGCCCAGAGCATCCTAAGTAAAAGGGCCATATACGAATGAATACTGTAGGATTCTTTTTTTTTTGCAAAATTCCAGAAAACACAAGCTAATCTGCAGTGACAGAAAACAGATCATTGGTTGTCTGGGACCAGATATGGTGAGAGAGGTTAACTATAAAGGGCCATGAGGAAATTCCTCAGGCAATGGAAATGTTCTACATCTTACTTGTCATGGTAGTTACATAGGTATCATCTGTCAAAATTTAACTGTAGACTAAGTGTAATATATATAAATTAATAAATTGATAAAATGACATCAAGCCATATACTTAAGATTTATGCTTTTGGGGTACCTGGGTGGCTCAGTTGGTTAAGTGTCCAACTCTGTTTTGTTGGTTTAGGTCATGATCTTAGGGCCCTGAGATGGAGCCCCCTGTGGGGCTCTGTGCTCAGCATGGAGTCTGCTTGGGTTTCTCTCCCTCTGCTCCTCCCCCCACTCATGCACGTGCGCGCGCGCACACACACACACACACACACACTCTCTCTCTCTCTAATAAAATCTTTATTAAAAAAAAAAGATTTAGGGCACCTAGTGGCTCAGTGGGTTAAAGCCTCTGCCTTCAGCTCAGGTCATGATCTCAGGGTCCTGGGATCGAGGTCCAAGTCGGGCTCTCTGCTTGGTGGGGAGCCTGCTTCCCTCTTTCTCTGCCTGCCTCTCTGCCTATTTGTGATCTTTCTGTCAAATAAATAAAATCTTAAAAAAAAAGATTTATGGTCTTTATACAGTTGAGAAAGAGAGAAGCTGCTGCTGACATAAGAACTAGACTGGTACACCCAATAAGATCTTGTTATGAGTTCACATGACATCAACAGCAGATAGGCAACTCTGTAACCCTCGTGGATCAAGACTTAAACAAGATCATCCTGCAATCATATCTAAATACACATAAAACATGAACATTATTCAAGCCACAAAATGCTGAACGCTCGTGGATACTATGAATGAGTGCTAGTTCTTTACCAGTTACAACTTTAGCATTCTTTTAGTCTTCCCTCCGAATGGGTAATATTAAGATACAGTTACAGAATTGCCCTGCTTCCTGACAACATCCAATGCAGAACAAAACCCCACTTCCCTAAACCTTCTCTAAATCAATAAACACAAACCCAATGTTGTGTGTTCCCCTTTGTTGCAATGATTAATAAACCCAACTTGTTTGACTACAAGTAATGTTCCTGGTGGTATTTGGCTGGAAGACACTACTATATAAAACCTCAATAAAAATGTTAGCATGAAGATAAGCAGGGTATTTTTTAGGGTTCATGTTTTGGGGAAAAAAAGTTTTAAACTGACAACAAGCTAATTTGGATTTAACACTAAGGAAGTTGTTCATTTATTCACTTAAAGCCTTAAGATTACCTGTGACAATGCCCTTTAGTTGAATCAGTGAAAAGAGGGAACAACTAATTACTTTCCATTCTTGCTACAAGTCATTAAAAGATTGTTTCAGAAAAAAAAAAAAAAGGTTGTTTCAGGCTGAACAGTCCTTCTCTTTCAAAATTCACCAATTCCCTTAATATAATGTGTCTTCATGTGTGAGTTCTGAAAGACCTCTAAAGATCTCCCCACCCTGGAAAGAGTGCAGCTATGGTTTACAAATGAAAACAAAGTCCGTTGTACTAAATAGGTAAATTAGCACAGGTGATTATTATTTTTTTTTTTGCATTCATAGAAGGGATGAATGAGTCATCACAGAAATCTCCCTAGTTCAATGAACAATGTCTTACACAGATGTCAACTGTACTTCAACTTTAAAAGACTCTATTAGGCTTTTATAATGCCCCCAAACTGGAAACAAAAGAGGTAAATGGGTAAATATCCCGGAGGTGAAAATCAATGTAATTATAGTACCCACCCAGTTTTCTATGTTGTCAATTACAACTTTAATATGGCCTGTCATGTCAATTATTTCTCTTATAGTGTCACTTTTTTTAAAGATTGTATTTTTTTTAAAAGACTTTATTTATTTGACAGAGAGAAACACAGCCAGAGAGGGAACACAAGCAGGGGGAGTGAGGGAGGGAGAAGCAGGCTTCCCACCGAGCAGGGAGCCTGATGTGGGACTCGATCCCCGGTCTCCGGGATCATGACCTGAGTTGAAAGCAGTCCCTTAACCAACTGAGCCACCCAGGCGTCCCTAAAGATTGTATTTAAAAATTTTTTTTCAGTTTTCTAAGATACATTGTTTATGCCCCACACCCAGTGCTCCATGCAAGTATTGCACCCACCACCAGGCTTATCCAGTCCCCTACTCCCCTTCCTTCCAAAACCGTCAGTTTGTTTCTGAGTCCAGTCTCTCATGCTTCATCTCCCTCTCTGATTTACCCCAGTTCACGTTTCCTTTCCTTCTCCTATTGTCCTCCATGTTACTCCTTATGCTCCACAAGTAAGTGAAACCATATGATACTTGACTTTCTCTGGTTGGCTTATTTCACTAAGCATAATCTCCTCCAATCCCATCCATGTTGCTACAATAAAGATTGTATTTCTAAGTAACCTGTACACCCAATGTGGGGTCTGAATTTACAACCCCAAGATCAAGAGTTGCATGCTCTACCAACTGAGCCAGTGAGGTGCCCTTCAATATTTTCACTTTGGTTCGATTTCATCCATTAGGTTACCTCTTCCATTGGAGTAGGGCATTATCTTGAATTTTTCCTGGATCCTTCTCATAATAACTGAATGAAAGACAAGGAGTGGAAGTTGGGGTGAGAGTAGGGAATAAACTGCAATGTAATCAGATTAGTACTCTCTTTGGAAGGGAGTGAACTGCCTTGTGATTAAAATAGTAAAGTCCTGGATCATTGCTTTTGTGTGAGAGTGGTAGATGGGGAGAGAAAGTCCGTTTGCCTTAGTATATGTGTATTAATATGTTAAGTAAGAACCAATATAAAATGACCCAACTTATCTTTATACTAAAAAATATTTTCTCTTACCTGTTTCATTCCTTCATCCCCAACCACAGAAGTCTCCTTTAAAAGAATATAAAACTTACATAGAAATATTAAAAAGGAGAAATCACATTATATTATAACTAAAGTATTACAACCTTTTGTTAACTTTCTTAATTGGGGCCACCTTCATAAATGTCAGACATTCACAGTAATAAAATTTTAGTTTTTTTCTTATCTAGTGCTGTGGTAAAATAATTGCCACAGTATGACACAATGTTGATTTTTCATAATTTTAAAGGTGAAAATTTTAGGTTTTCAAATGTTTTACTATTTTAAAGTGAACATCTTTAGGAACATGATTTGCACTAGTTTCCTTTAGATAAAAGGAAAAAAGTGCTCCATTTACAAAGTATCTTTTACTAAATTCTTTACTGCTGAAAATACATAGAAAGGGGGCACATGGGTGACTTAGTCTGTTAAGGATCCAACTCTTGATTTCAGCTCAGGTCATAATTTCAAGGCTGTGGGATTGAGCCCTATGTCAGGCTCCCCATCAGGCATGGAGCCTGCTTGGGATTTGCTCTCCGCGCCGGACCTTGCCCCTGCCCCACCCTGCTTGTGTGTGCATGTGTATGCACAGGCTCTCTCGAAAATAAACAAATAGATAACATAGAAAGGATTTTATCTACAATTGTTTTTCTCTATTTCATGAATAAGAGACATCAATGAATAAACTGCATACAAATAAGGCAGCACATAAAAATTAGGTATTTTTCAATAGTTTTAGATTCTACGTACTGTCAATTAGAAAAATTAGAGCCGTATCACCATTTTGCATTACAAATAAATCTGTAATCACATGTACCATCTCTGTGTACATCTAAGTACTGGTTTTATAGATACTATTTGCACTTATTCCCTCTGCAGACACAGGAGGAACAGGACTGAAGGGAAAAGAGAAGGCTTTGTCTATTTCTGGAATGATTTGCCTCTTTTATAAACATGTTTTTAAAGATTTTATTTATTTACTTGAAAGAGCATGTGAGAGCAGGGAAGGAGCAGAGGGAGAGGGACAAGCAGACTACCCTGAGCACAAAGCCCAATGTGGGGCTCAATCCCATAACCCTGAGATCATAACCTGAGCCCAGGCACCCCTTTTATAAAACTTTAAAAACAATTAGAGGCCTACTTATAGGGAGTAGTTACACAGGTGCTACTGTTCCAAATTATTTTTGTCAAAAAAATTTAAAAGCATAAAACAGAAGAAAATTTGGAAAAATTAGGAGAAAGAGACAATTCAGGAACAAAATCAAAACAGTAGATATCAGGCGCCTGGGTGGCTCAGTGGGTTAAAGCCTCTGCCTTCAGGTCATGATCTCAGGGTCCTGGGATCGAGGCCCACATCAGGCTCTCTGCTCAGCAGGGAGCCTGCTTCCTTCTCTCTCTCTGCCTGCCTCTCTGGCTGCTTGTGATCTCTGTCAAATAAATAAATAAAATCTTTAAGAAAAAAACCAAAACAGATATCATACAGCAAGAAAGAATTATTTAAAACAGGGGTGCCCAAACTACAGCCTGTAGGCCAAATGTGGCCTGTTGTTTATTTGTGTAAATTGGTTTTTTTTGGAACACAGTCATGTCCATTTTCTTACAGTCAGGATTATTCTGGACCAGATAATTCTTTTGAAGGGGCTGTACTGTGCATTGTAGGGTGTTCAGAACATCCTTGGCTTTATCTACTAGATGCCAGCAGCCCTCTCCCTCAAAGTGACAATCAAAAATGTTTCTGAACACTGCCCAGTATCTCCTGGGGTTAGGAGGAGGAAAGGCAAAATTACCTCCAGTTGAGAACCATTGGTTTGGTTTATGTATGTTTTCACACTACAAAGGCAGAGTAGAGACTGTAAGACCACAAAGCCTAAAATATTTACTATCTGGCCCTTCACAGAAAAAGTCCATTTTCTTTTGCCATTAAAAAAGGCAGAAAATACATGCTAGATTAAGAGAATGACTGCAAAGTGTATGACAAAACCAAGTTTCTACAAACTGCTTCAAAAAGCACTCCAACAAAGGGAATACATAAAAACAATTCACAGAAACAAAATTCAAGTAACTCTTAAGCATGATACCTACTCAACCTGACAGTAAAGAAAATGTAAATTAAAGGCACTTTCTTTTCTTCACTCAATATAACAAAAGGTTCAGTCCTTGCTGAAGTTGTTGGGAATAAACATACATTGCTAGATTAACGTCGAATTTCAAAAAATAAGGCATTAACCACTGCATTTAAAATATACTATGCTGTAAGGCAAGGGATCCAACTGGTGGGAATCTGTTCATTGAGCAAAAATACAAACAGTAACATGAAACAATACACGAGTAGTAGAATTGTACAATTATTTGTAAAATAACCCGAACTCTCACTGGTAGAAGATTGGGCTGCATATATTATGCTTTGTCTTTATGACGCATGAGTCTAAAGATAGTTACACCTGTAGGTACTGACTTCAGTCATGGTATGTTATCAAGTGCAGTCACTTCAATATGTAAGTGTATATCCTGTTTCAACCATGCTACACACACACACACAACCACCAAAACAAACTTCCTACACATGGGTACGTTTCTTGAATATGGCGAAAAGCATGGGAGGCTGTTGGTATTGGCAATTCAGAGAATTAGTTGTTTTTGTTTTTTTTTAATTTCATTTATAATCTTTAAACTCAGTGTGGGGCTTGAACTCATGACCCCAAGATCAAGAACTGCATGCCCTTGGGGGTACCTGGGTGGTTAAGCATTTGCCTTCAACTCAGATCATGATCCCGGGGTCCTGAACAGGGAGTCTGCTTCATCCTCTCCCTCTGAACCTACCCCTGCTCATGGTTCTTGCTCACTCTTTCTCAAACAGAAAAAAAACGTTGCATGACCTTCAGACTGAGCCAGTCAAGCACCCCGATAGGTTTTTAAAGATCTTTACAATATATCCGTTTTTTTGGTAAAATATATTCTATAAATTAGAATACAACTTTCAAGTCTTTTTTTTTTTAATTTTTAAAAAAGATTTTATTTATTTGACAGAGAGAAACACAGTCAGAGAGGGAACACAAGCAGGGGTGTGAGAGAGGGAGAAGCAGGCTTCCTGCCGAGCAGGGAGCCTGATGTGGGACTTGATCCCGGGTCTCCAGGATCATGACCTGAGCCGAAGGCAGTCGCTCAACCGAGCCACCAAGGCAACCCTACAACTTTCAAGTCTTGAAAAGAGATGTATACATGGGCAAAAACTGAAGAGAATCATCTAACATTATTCTGAGAAAAATGTTAGCAATTATAATGAAACCAGTACCATGATCATGCCTAATTCTGTCTACCTTTCTAATCCTTCAATTCCTCCTAAGAACATAACTTTTCCTCTTAGAACAGTATGTACAACTTTCAAGAACAGACTTATGTAACTATTATACCAGTGCAGATAAAATTTAGCAATCATTTCCCTCCTTTAAAAAGTGCGTAGGAGCTCCTGACCGGCTCAGTTGTTAGGGCGTCACTCTTCATCTCAGCATCTTGAATTCAAGCCCCACAATGGGCATAGAGCTTACTTTAAAAAATAAAAAATGCTTGAACTTTTATTATAAAATTGTCCTCCAGTGTGCTGACATTCTTTATGATTGATTTAATTTACCACATAATACATGTTTACATTAAACTTATTTGAAGTATATCATTTTCTAAAGCACGAGGCTATCATGGAATCCACTGGATGGTGATTATTCCAAATGTGTCTGCAGCCTATGCGGTACACTGCAGTGACTTCACAGCAGCTGTAATAGTTTCTCATTTACGACTTTCCGTGCAAAATCGTTATTTTAGGGTCCAGGTTTCAATGTGTAAACACTACCTTTATGTATTACATTAAAAAACAACTGGACAGGTCATGAACTATTTTATCCTGAACAAAACAAAAACAAACAAAATCAACAACCCAACTTTCTTCAATAGGCTGCTACATTTGACTTGCTATTTTAATCGGAATATTCATACACCAAATACAGTGGATTATTTTTATAGCTGATTTGATTTGGATGTTGTCCTTTCCAAATTTCTTTAAAGGGTTATCCAAGCTTCATAGCTGTGACTCTTTTTATCTTGGAGACTTAGAAGATTTTATCTGTTAGATATTCTGACACTAGAGGAATCATGTATACTTCTTTAATCAGTTTTTTAAAATTTTTCAAAAAAATATTTTATTTATTTGAGAGAAACACAGCAAGAGAGGGAACACAAGCGAGGGGAGTGAGAGAGGGAGAAGCAGGCTTCCTGCCAAGCAGGGAGCCCGATGTGGGACTCGATCCTGGGAAGGACCTGAGCCGTAAGCAGTCGCTTCACAACTGAGCCACCCAGGCGACCCTAATCAGTTTTTTTTTAATTGGTGCTTACTTTTTTCAGGAAAATACTTTCAGGATTCCAGCCATGCTTTAAAGAGCTGAATATAAACACACACAATACAATGCTGAATGTGAAAACAAAACAAAACCATTTCCCATGCCTTACTAAATCAAGGTAGAGTATATGTATACATGTTTAAAAATTAAGAATATAATACTTTCCATAATTTCAGATATAGTATAAAAAGTGAATATAAACATTTCCTCATATTACTAAATTAAAGGTGAATATATATGTGGGTATATATAGATCAGATCTATATATACCCACATATATATATATACACACAAAAAAATATTTTTCCTAGGACTCAAGTCTATCATAAAAAATTGAGTATGAACTTAAAACAGATATGCATGAAGTTTCTTATTGTACTCAAAATCCAGGGGCAGGTCAGCTCTGCATCGTTTCATCATTCCAACAATGTCAAGGACACAGGCAATTCTATTCTATCCCTTGTACCTCTCTGGTAGCAACATGGCCACAATTCCAGCTATCACAGACATATATACAGACATGCATCCTGTATGTAAGAGGACTATTTCCTATTTTGTTGGGAAAGAAAATTTAACCTAAAGCCTACTTACAGACTTTTGCTCAGATCTTGTAGGGCTACGACTGTTATAAATAAGGCCAGATGTAAAGCAAACTAGGAGAGCAAGACCTAGACTTTAGAGACTTTAGATGAGCAGCAGGCAGTCCTGGCAAAGGGAGAATGGCTACCACAATGGAGAGGCAACCAACAGGGTCTGCCACAATATTGCCTTCTTTAAAACTCCTTTTTTGTAGTTACATTTTCTCTCATTCATGATGCTTGAGGGCACCCCCCCCCCCATCCTCAGTAAGTTTTCAAGGTTTTTTGTTGTTTTGCTTTTGGTTTTGCTCTTAATTGGTTAGAGCTTTTCTACACACTAGAGCCAAAAGCTTATTCATTCACTCTCTCATTCCTCAGATTTCAACAAATGTTTCCAGGGAACCTATTAGAACAGACAGTGCACCAAGTACAGTGAATCATGACTATTAACTGTCCACATTTTCTATACATATTAAAAGTTGACTTTCCTAAGGATAGCTCTGTTGCATCTTACAACTTTCAACATGAAGTTGTCATTCACTCTGAATTGTAACTTGCCTTTCTTTCCTTTCCCTAGTGAGGCAAGAGGGGCAAGATGAACGAAAACCTCAGTTTTTAATTATTAGGAAGAATTACCTGACATTCAATAAAGAGATGATGTAAAATGTTCCCATAGTCATGGTACACATAAAGCCTTGCTCTCTTATTATCTCTATCCGCAAATATGAAAATAAATAACAGCAGCTCTTTAACTCACTTTCAATGAGCTATATAGTATTCAATGGGATATAATGTAATTATTTAATCTTCACAATGCTAACAAGATGGTGCTAGTACTACTAATTTATAAGTGAGAAAGTTTAGATCTGTAAGGACTGAACATTGGTTAAATCCTTTACCACTCTGCCTCAGTTTAGGTTAATTTTAGAGGATGAGCTTGCAAATATTTAAGATTTGAGCAGGGTGGAAGAATTTGCTGCATTTTTAACATTACTTGAGCCTTTCTCAAGTATGAATTATGAGTAATTTGTTAGCTAAAGCCAATTGGTCTCCTATATTTATGACATTTCTATTACGAATCCTCTGATTTCCCACAGGGTAAATGACCCTGATGTTGAGTACTATTTTTATGACTGTCTCTGACACATACTGCCTTCCTAAGCCCTCCTACTTTCCTTACATTCATGGAGTTTTTCCACTTTTATATCAATTGAACCTTGATGTTTAATAAATTCTGAAACATAAATAGAACCCTCCCAATCCCTAACATTTATAAGGTATCTCCACATTTACATGTCAAATAAATTCTGGCCCTCAAAAAAAGGCTCCGTATCCATAGTGTGAGCTCTGATATTATCTTCAAAGGCGTTCCCACAATCCTTAAAATCTCAGGGGTTTTTGTGTTTTACTAGTGTGATCTGCAGATGTCAATAAAATCTGGAACCTTCCCAAATGACTTCATTCACTCCTCTTTCCTGTATGAATTCTCTGATGTTTACTAAGATGTGAACCACGAATAAAAGCCTTTCCACATTGCTTACATTTGTAAGGTTTCTCACCAGTATGTATTTTCAGGTGTCGATTAAGTTCTGAGCCACGACCAAAGGCTTTCCCGCATTCCTTACACTTATAGGGCTTTTCACCACTATGACTTCTCTCATGATGAGTAAGTTCTGACTTTCGAATAAAAGCCTTCCCACATTCCTTACATTTATGGGGTCTCTCACCAGTGTGAACTTTTTGATGTCGAATAAGTTCTGTGCTACAAGTAAAGGCCATTTTACATTCCTTACATTTATAGGGTTTCTCACCAGTGTGAGCTCTCTGATGTCGAGTAAGTTCCGAGCCACGACGAAAGGCCTTCCCACATTCTTTACATTTATATGGTTTCTCACCAGTATGAACACTCTGATGTCGAATAAGATGTGAATCAGAGATAAAAGCTTTCCCACATTCCTTACATTTATGAGGTTTCTCACCAGTATGAATTCTTTGATGTAGACTCAGTTGCGAGGCACAACTATATACCTTTCCACACTCCTTACATTCATAGCGTCTTTCACCAGTATGAATTATCTGATGAAGACTAAGTTGCGTGTCATAACGGAAAGCTTTCCCACATTCTTTACATTTGTGGGGTTTCTCACCAGTATGGATTCTTTGATGTCGAAGAAGGTGTGAGGGACGGGTAAAGGCTTTCCCACATTCCTTACATTCATAGTATTTCTCATCAGTATGAATTCTCTGATGTAAATTAAGTTGTGAGGTAGACGGAAAGGCCTTCCCACACTCCTTACATTTATAGGGCTTCTCACCTATGTGGATCTTTTGATGTTTACTCAGTTGAGAGTTAGAATGAAAGGCTTTCCCACATTCCTTACATTTGTGAGGTTTCTCACTACTATTAATACTCTGAGGTTTAGTAGTTTCAGAGCCATGGATAAAAGCACATTTCTTATTTTCTTTACTTTTTTTGCTTTCATGAATTCTCTGGTGCTTAATCAAATCTGACCTACTATTAAGGGCTTTCCCACATTCTCCGCATTTAGAGTCTTTTTCCTTATTATGACTTCTTTCATGTTGAATATGGTGTGGTTGGCACCTCGAAGTTTCCTTACATTCCTTGCATTCATGGGTTTTCGCTGCGGCTGGAACTATCTGAGGCACTCTGTGAACTGTGCACTGAATGGAAGCGGACGTTTCTTCAGAGGTTATTATAGCTTGTCTGAAATGTCCCTCCTGTTGTCTCTCCAAGTGGCATTTGATTTGTCTGTTATTTCTGATCCTAGTGCACTCAAGGTCGGAGCTCGTGAGTCTTTTTATCTGCAGGTGCAATGATTTAATTTCATAACTGTGCTCCTTTGGAACTAAATTCTTAGCTTCTCTTTTGGACTCCCAATCTGTAAGGTAACAAGAGAGAAAATAGGAGGTATTTTCATGTGGCAGGAGAAAGGAAAGTTCTAAGGTAGAAATGACAAACTAAAAATAGTGAATAATTTAAAATAACTCTTCACACAGCACTGAAGTTTAGGGGGGCGGGGGAGACCGGGGTCAGATGTAGGGGGAGAAGAGAACAGAGAAAATGAGAGGAGCTTAGGAAGGAAGTGATTCTTTACCTCTGGTGAAAATCAGAATCAGCTGAGGAATGTTACAAATACAATGTCCAGGAACCACCTAAGACCAACTAAATGAGAATCTAAAGGAGGAGGACATTAATTATATCCAACAGCAAGTCCTCTCATCTCTAGCTTCAAAATATATCCAGATCTTGACTACTTCTCTCTACCAGTATCTCTACTACCTTGTCCAAAGCCATCTCTCACCAAGGTTAACACACTTCTTTTTTTTTTTTTAAGATTTTATTTATTTGACAGAGAGAAAAACACAGTTAGAGAGGGAACACAAGCAGGGGGAGTGAGCGAGGGAGAAGCAGGCCTCCCGCCAAGCAGGGGGCCCGACGTGGAGCTCGATCCTGGGACTCCAGGATCATGACCAGAGTCGAAGGCAGATGCCCAACGATTGCCACACAGGCACCCCGTTAACACACTTTCTTAACAGGTCTCTCTACTTTCCCCGTTGCTCTACTAATATCCTGTACCTAATACAATAGCCAGAGTGTTCTTGCTAAGTTAGATTAGGCCTTTCTTCTGCCTCAAAGTCTCTACTGGATTTCCCTCCTGTGCAGAGTAAAAATCAAAGTCCTTATGCAGTCTACAAAACCCTCCCTGAACTTGTCCCACGCTACCCTCTTTCTGACCTTACTGCCGATCTCTTCCCTTCAGCTGACTCTGCTCCAGCTCCCTAACCAACTGCACGTTCTTCAAACTTGTGAAACACATTTCTCTTTCAGAATCTCTTCCCCAAGATATCAATATGGCTTGTTCAAGTACTTCATTCCCACCTCGACTCAGACATGAAACCACTCTTTACAAAACAGGCCCTTTATTACCCTACTTACTATATTTTTTAGCAGTGCCCTTATCACATATCATTTTATCTATTTCCCTTAACATTATTTTTTTTTTAAAAATATATATATATATTTTAAGATTTTATTTATTTGACAGAGAGAAACACAGCCAGAGAGGGAACACATGCAGGGGGAGTGAGAGAGGGAGTAGCAGGCTTCCCACCGAGCAGGGAGCCCGATGTGGGACTCGATCCCGGGTCTCTGGGATCATGACCTGAGCCGAAGGCAGTCGCCTAACCAACTGAGCCACCCAGGCACCCCTTAAATATATTTTTTAAAGATTTTATTTATTTGAGGGCACCTGGGTGGCTCAGAGAGTTAAGCCTCTGCCTTCGGCTCAGGTCACGATCTCAGGGTCCTGGGATCAAGTCCCACTCCCACATCAGGCTCTCTGCTGAGCAGGGAGCCTGTTTCCCCTTGTTCTCTGCCTGCCTCTCTGCCTATTTGTGATCTCTCTTTCTGTCAAATAAATAAATAAATAAAATCTTTAATAAAAATTTATTTGACACAGAGAGAGAGTGAGCGAGAATGAGTGAGGACAAGCAGGGGAAACAGGAGAGGGAGAAGCAAGGTCTATATAGATGACTGATAAAATGATGTTGGCATTTTATGCTGTATGGGAAGTTCCAGACCATCAGATGTCAGAAGATGCTGTTATTTTAAATATTTTGGAAAAACAATCTGGTAGGAAAGGAAAACTATAAAAAGCATGGATTCAAATAATAAATTTGGACCTTAAAGGAATGTTCAAATCAAAAGGTAATACCTATCAAGGATGCTCCTACTGCTCCTCTCCTACACAATCACTCTTCAGAGGTACAGAATCATTCCCTTAAATCGATCTTCAGTCTCTTTGCTTTCCCTACTCTTTGGTCTCATTCTAGCACAAGGCCAAAACACCTGGACTTCATAAACAGGCTCCTAGCAAGTTACACCATTTTCACTTATGAATCCTCTGATTCAATCTCTATAAGACAGCCAGAGAGAGGTCTTAGAAATCCAATCCAATCATGTTCTTATCTTGTTTAAAACCTTCAATGGCTGCTAAGTGTCCTTAAGAAAAAAAAAATCCAAACTTCTAGACTTGGTGGGAAGGCCTTGCATGCTGAGGACCTCAATTCAGGTCTTCCAGGACACCTACCCACTATTTTCTCTCAGGGCCTTCAATGAATAGGTTCTTCCACCTTCTACAGCATTTTCACCATACTGCCTAGATCCTGTTACTCCTTCCAGCTTTGTATCATTTGTCATGATCAAGACTTACCAGTCTGGTAATATTGCCCCTAATATTCTCTCACAGCAGTCCCTTACCTATAACCATCTCCCCCAAAAAGACCCTCATTTCTCTGGCCATATTACAGGCCAGGTTTCTAAAAAAGAAAAAGTGCAGGGTTATCAGTGATAGCCCTTAAATCAGCATACTTCCTGACCGTAGCTACTTCCTAGGTTATTCATTGATACCTTTTATTTCCGTCCAGTGCTTTGGAGCATCCTTTTTATAAAGCCAAAATAGCACTGACTCTAAAAGTTATGTATCTGGCTTTACTCAACTAAGCATTATACTACCGTTTCAAAAATATTTTATAAAAATATCTAAAATGCTGAACATTCTGTATCCCAACTGTGGTCATAGTTATATAAATCTACACATGCCATACAATTTCATAGTAATATACACCAAAAAATAAGTAAATAAAAATAAATGAGTGTATGTGAAAATCGGTGAAATCTGAATAAGATCTACTTATAGTTTCATTACTACTATTGGGTCACATCAATTTTCTGGTTTTGACAGTATACCAGGATTAGGTAAGATGTTATCATTAGGCAAAGCTGAGTGAAGGGTACTAGGGAACTCTGTGTATTATTTTTGTAACTCCTTTGCATATTAAATTATTTCAAAATAAAAAGCTAAAAAGAAATGGTAGAAATTATAAGCATGTATTTACCTAGTAAGAGAGCCCCAAAGTACATGAAGCAAAAACAGATTCGAAGAACAACAGACAATTCAAACAACTGAAGACTTTAAAGCTCTACTTTCAATAACGGATAGATCAACTAGCCAGAAGATCAACAAGGAAACAGAATACAACATGCTCCTAAAAAACTGATGGGACAAGGAAGAAATCGGAAGAGGAATTAGAAAATGCTTCGAGTTGGATGAAAACAAAACTTAACATACCAAAATTTATAGTGTACAATGAGAACAGATTCTAAAGGGAAATTTATAGATTTAAAATGTCTATATATATAAAAAAACCCAAACCCAAGATCTCAAATTAGATTATGGAACTATATAAAGAACAAAGTAAGCCCAAAGATACCAGAAGGAAGAAAACAACAAAGATTAGAGGGTAGATGAACAAAATAAAAAAGAAGAACATGACTGTCAAACCTTTAAATAGACTGACCAAGAGGAAAAAAAAGAAAGAAGACAAATACTGGTATCAGGAATGAAAGAGGGATATCACTACCAACCTTACAGAAATAAAGGGCTAGGGCTGGGTGTGGGGAATGACTGCTTATGGGTATGGGGTTTCATTTTGGGGTGGTGAAAAAGTTCTAAAATTAGATTGTTGTCGCAGTTGCAAAACTCTGTGACTATATTAAAAACCACTGAACAGTACACTTCAAGTGAATTTTAGGATATGTGAGTTCTATCTTAACAGAGCTAGCTGCTTTAAAGAATCAGGACAAAAAAGTGGACACGAAGTACCAGGACAATGGTTATCTTAAGGGAAGGAGAAAAGTGCTTCCTTCCTGAAATCAGAAGCAAATATGAAGAAGGATAGCAAGAGTGTTAAGTGGAGAGAAAATCTCGGGCCTCGTGCTGAGACTTCCTTCTTTTTTTCTCCAGATCTCAGACCTTTTCTGCAAGCTTTCCTACTAAAAGTTCAGATATGCTGCTTTCTCACTGGCCCCCTGGCTGACCACCTGCCACAGTCTTCCTAATAGGAGTCACCATTACTCACCCGGGCACCATTCTTTTGTTTCCTGACTCTTAACCATCCAGGGCTCCTTCCCCTGCTCCAATAAGGAGATCACATCTGGTTTAGAATCAGAAAGTCCTGCTCAAAAAAAAAAAAAAAAAAAAAAAAAGGACAATGTTACTGTACGCGTACTAGAATTAAAATCAACCCATGATTTTCAAGAAAGAGTAAGCAGGTTAAGGATTAATGGAAGGGGTGAAGGTCAGAGAAACAACAAAAAAAGTCCAATCGAGCAGCCAATTTTTAAAAAAAGATTATTTATTTATTTATTTGACAGAGCAGAGAGACAGCAAGAGAGGGAACACAAGCAGTGGGAGTGGCACAGGGAGAAGCAGGCTTCCCGCCGAGCAGGGAGCAGGGAGCCCAATCCCAGGACCCAGGGATCATAACCTGAGTTGAAGGCAGACAACTGAGCCACCCAGGTGCTCCTAGAGCAGCCAATTCTAACTTCATAAGGGATAATCCCTTCTTTGGGAAGCAAGAAGAATCATTAATTCAGCCAGGCATTTGAGAAGCACTCATGAAAAATTCATAACAAAGAACATAAGATCCCAGAATACCAATTCTGAATTTGGGGGGCGGGGGCACATAACTTACCCAGTGAGATCAGGTTGTTGTAATTCTCCAACATTACATCACGGTACAAACCCTTCTGAGCAGAGTGCAAGCATTCCCACTCCTTCTGAGAGAAGTAAATGGCCACATCTTTGAACCTGAAGCCCTGAAACCACAGATCACTATATCATTTGTGAAACTGATAGGCAACACCTTTTCAATGGAATAAAAGAAAATGGAGAAGGTAACTTAGTAAGGTAACAATGTTGAGAAAACAGGCTGTGCTGGGCGCTTTAACACAGATGGTTTAGTGTGGAAACAAGAGTGACCAGGGCACACACCATTCCTGGTATACACATCATGCTTACACATGCCTGCAACTAGAGAAGCAACCTCTTGGGCTTTCTTTTTCAATTAATACCCCCAGGTCTGGGAATAACCAAAGTTCAGACAACTGGTATTTCCCAATTAAATAAAACTATATACGCAAGCATATATAGCATAGTCACTCTATGTTCACCATACAACACCTATGACTATCTCCTTCCCATTCTCCCCATAAAGAAAAACTTTTTAAAACTCTGAATCATTCAAAAATATTTTATAAAATTTCTATTTCTGAAAATAAGATTTGAATATAATTCGGTGACTTCTATGATGATTTATAACTTACAATTTAATAATTTCTTAAAAATGCATGCCCAGGGACTCTTGGGTGGCTCAGTTGTTAAGCGGCTGCCTTTGGCTCAGGTCATGATCCCAGGGTCCTGGGATAAAGCCCTGCATCAGTGGGAATCCTGGTTCTCCCTCTCCCATTCCTGCTTGCTCAGTGGGAAGCCTGGTTCTCCCTCTCCCATTCCCCCTGCTTGTGTTCCCTCACTATGTCTCTGTCAAATAAATAAACTCTTAAAAAAAAAAACCACGCACACGCACACACACACACAATGCATGCTAGAATATTAAATATGCTAGAATATTAAAGCCTGATCACTTTTTCCCATGACCAAAAATTCTAAAATAGACATCATTTTTACTGGCTGTATGACAACCCATCTTCTATACTCAATGTTCTTATTTTGGTGTACTAGGTTGCACAAGTTCTCTAAAATTCTTTGGCAGTATGAGTCTTTTCTCAACAATTTATACAACTGGCTATAATGTTCCTGTTCCTATAAATTGTCCCTGACTATACTTCCCATGTTGCTGATCTGCCAAAACTGATGGAAGATCCAGACTCACATTGATGTGACCCAAGATGAACATACACTACAGAAATGTGTGTGTGTCTCTCTCCCTCTCCCTCTCCCTCTCCCTCTCACACACACACACACACACACACACACACACACACACACACAGCCTGTCTTTCTTGATTTGAGGGAGGGTAACAAAACTTTGCGTGCCCTGAACCGCAGAGAATCCAACTATATATAATGTATTTAGAAGAAACAACTTTTCCAACAGACCTGAGCCCCAGAAGGGCCTGTTCTGACCTGCCCCGGGCAGATCCTTGTTCTACAGCCTGGAAGACACTGAGCTCCTCAGCCATGGGGGCATCCCAAAGACATGGTGGGGCCCCCAGCCCCAGGAGCATAGAATACTTGGGTAGGCCCAGCCCTGGACAACAGTTTCTGCAACAGAGGTCTCCAACGTCTCCCTGGCCTAACAGACTCACTGTAACAGGTACCTTCTTAGCTTTGTTCCCACACCCCAGAACTGGGGCCCTTAAAACCCCAACTGAAACCTTTTTCCACAGAGACCCTGTCCAGAATCACCACTCCTGAGCCAGACAACCCACCCACCAGAACCAGCAGGTCCTGGTAGTCTTGGCAAAGCTCACCCATCTGGATGCAGATTACAATGACTTTCCAAAAAAACCACAATTCTCAGAATCTTTGTGGCCATCACATTCCAGTTCCGAGTCCATATTGCAAGTTCTCTAAACTTGGCTTTCCTACCTGACATTATTCTCTCTCACTGCTACCCCTGGCCTTATTATTGATAGTCAGTGTTCACTGCATCTTAAGTAAAATTATTACATATTAAGCACTTTAAGATTTCTGGTGACTTACATGTATGAATCCCCAGGAGAAGCCTACAAATCCTAATTCAAAGGAAATTTTAGCTCAAATAAGTGAACTCATTTACTCAAATTTGTAGTTAGCAGTGGCATTGCTGTGTTTTGAATCTAAGTTTCTCCAACTCTGTAGCTGATGGTCTTTTACTTCTGATTCCTAGAGATGCAGCCAGGGATTTCTGAAGATCCTTCACAAAATGTCCTGAACTAGTCTCTCCACTTAGACAAGCAGAAAATGCTTGGTCTGCTTTGTGTGTCACTACAGAGCACAGCACTCTATGAGGAGAAACCAAAGGAAAGAAGCGGTTCTGCAAACAAAATTCATTTATCTGAAAATATCAAAACTCGCCATGACTCTGGCTCTGTGTGGGCACTTGGTGATGCTATGATTTAGATCTAGCACCTGCCCTTAAGCTCAGAATCAGGGCACCTGGATGGCTCAGTGGGTTAAAGCCTCTCCCTTCGGCTCAGGTCATGATCTCAAGGATCTGGGATCGAGGCCCGCATCGGCCTCTCTGTACGGCAGGGAGCCTGCTTCCTCCTCTCTCTGCCTGCGTCTCTGCCTATTTGGGATCTCTCTCTCTCTGTCAAATAAATAAGAATCTTAAAAAAAAAAAAAAGCTCAGAATCAGGAAGGAAAAACAGAAAAGTAGAGATAATCACAGGACATCAAGCTCTGCAGGGGAACTTGGTTACCATGACCAAATCACCAGCTGAAAAATAATTTCTAAATATTAAAAACATTTTGGGATGCAATGATGATCTGGTGAAGAAGGAAAGTACTCTAAAGAAGCAAAAATTGAGTAAAACTGAAAATCAATAGGAGTGTGCTGAGCCAAGATGGCCATGAGCTATGACATTCAGAGAACGTGGGGAGAGGAGACCAAGCCTATAGCTGGTCAAGATGGGAGTCTAAATGGTTCTGTACTGAAAAGACCTGGGACATCTAGGATCATGCCCACAAAATATAGAAAAGGTAGAAGCAACACTCCCGTTCTTGGGTACTACAAGGAAAACGGCCTGACTTGAATTCTGGCAGTTGGTGGAAGAAAAATATTTTCCCCTGAGAAATTATACAAGTCAGCCCTCCCACAGGTCTGTGACTCACATGCACATTACTAAGGTGAATCCATAAATCTTGCCATCTATAAACCTACTTTAAGGTGGCTCTGGTTTGGCAGTGTTCTTTGCAGAAGCAAACACCTGGCCTAGAAGAAAAACCTTCAACCAGACCTCAAGAATCCATAAATAGAATTCTAAGGAAAATGCCTAAACACCACTACAATATACACTATAATATGGTTAACTGTATGTTACATGAATTTCACCTAAATAAAAAACTACAAATAAAAATAAAACATGCACAGAGGCATAATTCCAGGATCAGAGAGTCAGGAAAATCAATTATGCAATTGTTTCAAATTTCCATTGTATTTTAAACTTTCCACAATACAAATAAAATGTTAGGGGGAAAATGTCACACCTGCTAAAATTCATTTATTACATAGATAATGACAAAGAATATAAAACAGGTATACTACAAGAAAGGGGTAAGATGGTGAGAAACAAAACCACAAAAATGACCGGTAAGATTTTCTTTTTTAAAGATTTTATTTATTTTATTTATCTATCAGAGAGACAGCATGAGAAAGCATAAGCAGGGGGGCGGCAAACAGAGGGAGAAGCAGGGTCCTTGCTGAGCGAGGAGCCCAATGAGGGACTGGAACTCAGGTCCCTGGGATCAAGTCCAGTGTCAAGCTCCCCACTTGGTGAGGAATCTGCTTCTCCCTCTGCCCTGGCCCTAGTTGTGCTCTCTCTCACTCTCTCAAATAAATAAATAAAATCTTAAAAAAAAAAAAGGAAAATATATTTCTAGAACAAAAAACCCTAATATTTAAAATTAAGTCATACAATGGCTCGAAAAAGTATCTCTGAAGAGAAAAATCACTGGACTACAGAAACAAAAAGAGATTATGCAGAACGCTATTAAAAAGGACAACATGGATAAGTATAAGAGAGGGCAAGAAGATAAGTGAGAAGGTTTAACAGATATCTAACCACAGTTCTGGAAGGAAAAAGAAGAACTGAGCAAAGGCAGTACCTGAAGACCTAATGGGGGCACCTGGCTGGCTCAGATGGTATAGCATATGACTCTTGATCTTGGGGTCATGAGTTCAAGCTCCATGTTGGGCATAGAGCTTGCTTATTAAAAAAAAAAAAACCTAATGGCTAAGAAATTTTCAAGCTAGGAAAAGAAAGCATTATTCAGAAGTCCAATGAGTCTCAAGAAGAATAAATAAAAAGAAACCTTAGATAACTATACCAAAACTGCAGAGCACTAAAAATAAAGGAGATTATATTAGAAGCAATTTGAGATTAAAGACAAATTACCTATATAGAAACACCAGTCTGATTGACAGGTGATTATTCAATAGCAACAATATAAACCAGAAGACAAAAGACTGCCTCAGTCAGCTGAGAGAAAATTATCTTTCACAAACGGGGGCAAATCAAGACATTTTCAAAAAACCCAAAACCTGGGCGCCTAGGTGGCTCAGTGGGTTAAGCCTCTGCCTTCAGCTCAGGTCATGATCTCAGGATCCTGGGATCAAGGCCCACATCGGGCTCTCTGCTCAGTGGGGAGCCTGCTTCCTCCTCTCTCTGCCTGCCTCTCTGCCAACCTGTGATCTATCTCTCTGTCAAATAAATAAAATAAAAATCTTAAAAAAAAAAAACCAAACACAAAACAAAACCCCCAGAAACTCATTAAAGTATGTACTTCCATCTGAAGAAAAGTGATCCCAAGGTAGACGGTTTAAGATATAAGAATAATGAACAAAGAAAGTGGTAAATATGTGGATAAATAAGTTAACATCGAAATATATAAAATAATAAAATGTTTTATTATTTTAAAAACATAAATCTTTTTTTAAGATTTTATTTTATTTATTTGACAGAAAGAGAGATCACAAGTAGGCAGATAGGCAGGCAGAGAAAGAGAGGAGGAAGCAGGCTCCCCGCCAAGCAGAGCGCCCGATGCAGGCCTTGATCGCAGGACCCTGAGATCATGACCTGAAAAAAAGGGTAGAATTAAAACATCTGACAACAGGGGTGCTTGGGTGGCTCGGCTGTTAAGCATCTGGCCTTCAGCTCAGGTCATGATCCCAGAGTCCTGGGATTGAGCCCCCGCATCAGGCTCCCCGCTCAGCAGGAAGCCTGCTTCTATCTCTCCCACTCCCCCTGCTTATACTCCTTCTCTCGCTGTCTCTCTATCAAATAAATAAATAAAATAAAATTTAAAAATCTGACAAAAATATAAGTTGCTTAATCAGTAGCTTAATAACTAGATTATCCTAGTTTCTTATACTATTCAGCAAGTGCATAAAGATGGTCTTTAGTTTTGGACACTGGTAAGTTAAAATACATTAAAATTTCTAATGTAACCATTAAATAAATGAAACTAGTTTATAACTTTCAAACTCACAGAGAGGTGAAATGAGATTAAAACAATATGGAAAAGGTAGAATACAAAGCACAGACTAAGGCAATAATGATACTTTCAGTTATATCAGTAATTTTTTAAAAAAGACTTTATTTTCGGGGCGCCTGGGTGGCTCAGTCGGTTAAGCAACTGCTTTCGGCTCAGGTCATGATCCCGGAGACCCGGGATCGAGCCCCGCATCAGGCTCCCTGCTTGGCGGGAAGCCTGCTTCTCCCTCTCTCACTCCCCCTGCTTGTGTTCCCTCTCTAGCTGCGTTTCTCTCTGTCAAATAAATAAATAAAAATCTTCCAAAAAACAAAAAAACAAAAAAGACTTTATTTTCAAGTAATTTCTGCACCTAACATGGGGCCTGAATTTACAACCCCGAGATCAAGAGTCACATGCTCCACTGACTGGAGCCAGCCAGGTGCTGATTCCATCAGCTGATTAGCTGATTCCATCCTAAGCAGCAATTAGTATCAATGAGCTAAATGAACTCATTAAAAGATAAAGGTCGAAAACCAAAGCCCAGGAATATGCTGTTTATAAGAGACACATCCAAAACATAAATTACCAAAACAACTGGAGCTAAAAGGTGAAAATATAAGTTGTATACATCCCTAATAAAAATAAATATATATTATATATAGGCACATACGCATAAAAATAAAGAACAAAATTATGACAAATCCTCGTCATTACGGGAACACATCACTTGAAATAGATAGACACCACAGATAAAGTCAGTAAAAACAGAAATCATTTAAATTACAAAATAACAAAATTAACAAGTTTGATTTAGTGGCAACATATAGAATAATGCACCATATTCAAATAACGTTCTTCTCAGCCATATCTGGAGGATTCAGGAAAACTGATCACATTGGGTCTTAAAACAAGACAATCATTTTGCATGAACTCATACTGATAAGAAGATGCACATTAATAGGATTGCCTGGGGGGAGGCAGTGACAAATGGTATGGAAAGATCGTGGATGACAGCATCCCTGGCAGAACTAAGTGCATCCTTACTACCGCTTTATTCCAATACCAGGACTGGTGCTCCAGTAAGTATAGAATGCACTTTATAGTAAATGATAACAAACATGAAAGAACTGGAGCTTTGTCCTGAAAGTAATAGGTATTCACTCAATAAAGGAAGTGACATGACTGGACTACTTTACTGGCAAGGAGTAACAGCAGAGCCAGGGAGCCCAATTAAAGGGTAATGCACTATCCACCCCCAACCAAAGATCTGATCTGGCCAGTGGAGTGAGGTTAAAGGCACGACATCAGGGAACAGAAAAGGGACAGAAGCAGAGGTAGGAATTGGGGGAACTCCAGGTTGCCAGTTTAAGCACACATTCAGGTGAATTTCCATCACCATCACATTCTCCAAACCTTGTATAATGACAT
>PITA01012582.1:0-40232 GCA_004023965.1 Spilogale gracilis
ACACACACACACACACACACACACACCACACACACACACACACACACACACACACACACACACACACACGGTTTCAAACCAAAACACAGATATTAGGATATTTCTCCCTGAAATACTTTGTTATGCATTTCTAAATGATAAAAGCAATTTCCTCCAAACAGTAATACTTAAGAAAATTAACAACTAAAAAAAAAAACAATAGTAACTCCCTAGCATCATCTACTACAATTTTCATATGCAAATTTTCCCAATTACATTCCAAACTTCCCCAGTCATACCTTCACACTTGTACACCAACCAAGGACCATGAATTGCATTTAGTTATTATGTCCCTCCTCTTAACTCCTTTAAAATCCGAACAGTCCCCATTCCCTGAGCCCATTGAAGAAGCTAGGCCAGCTGTTACGTAGAATGCCACTTTCTGGACTTGTTCTCTTACTGTGTTGTTTCCTCGTGCTCTCTATCCTTTGGTTTCTAGTAAGCTGGGAATTGTATCTATAGGTTTACTTATATTCTAGTTAAAAGTTTGTGGCAAGAACACATCATAGGTGAATCACTTTACTTCACATTAAATCCCATTAGGAAGCACATTTTACCTGATTTACCATAGAAGAGGTTAGTGATACCGATATCAATTAAATCGACCCTATTTAGAGAGGAGAACTCTAAAGATGGGGAGATTGGTAATGTGCCTAACATCATGCAATTAGTAAGAGACTGAGGTGGAATTCAATGTGTTGCCTGCCCATCCAAGTCGGGGGGTGGGGGGGCGCGGTGGACAGATTCTCAAAATACCCTAAGAGGCCAACTAGGAGTACATGATGGGACATAGAAGCTCGACATTAAGAAACCATCATGGAAAGAGAACTGTCTTCCATGGCAGTGGGTGGGAACAGGGCTATGGGTTGTGACCAGCTCAACACAGGAGCTGACAAAAGCTTGGTGGCAGACTTTCTTTTAAAAGCTTGCATTACAGTCAATTAGGCATGAGAAATAAAGTCAACTTTTTAATGCTTTCTTACAAACAGATTTGTGTTATAATGTTTGAGAGAAGGCAGTCAGAGATTCCTGTAAGGCGTCATCCTCAATGAGCTTATCTGGCACATAATAGGCATTTACTAGCTATTTGTCCGCTGAATGAGTCTCTTTGTGTCAAATGCTGATAAGTCCTTCGGCCTCAGCCCTGGCAGCTAATCAATCCCAAGCTCCGAGGATGCTCCTTCGTGGCAGATGCTCCTTCCCCAGTATCTTATGTGCTCTTCTGCATCATTACCCCAGCTGTACTGGGGCAAGCCACCATCTCTCCCGAAAATGCTATAATGGGCTCCCAGTTGGTCTGCTTTCTTCCACTCTTAGCCCTTCACAATCCATTCTCCACACTGCTGCCAAAAGAATTTTAACACTGCAAGTCGGATTTAAAATTAAGCTTAAACTCTCTCAGTTGTTTACACTTCGGATGAGATCCCATAGTTCTATCTTATCTGACAAGCCTCTGTATGATCTGATATATGCCATCCACTTCTTCAGGCTCCCCTCTTCCTCTGTGCCTTTTTGTTACACAGCTCTAACTCTACTTGTCTTATCTTCTCCCTTGAATGCATCCACCACTCTCCTGCTTCTATGTCTTTACATATGCTGTTCCTTTTATCTGGTATCCTCTTCCTCCTACTCTGTTTTATAGCTCAGATATCCTGACTATTTCACCTTGAATAGCACTTTCTCAAGGGTGCTTTCTTGGATTCTCCGATTGGGCTCAATCTCCCTATTAGATTCCTCACTTAATGTCTTCCTTTTAATTGGTAGGTCTAATCAAGTTTGTGATTAAATTACTGTTTATACAATTGTATGCATGTTTGTATGTATCTCCTTCTAAGCTGTTAAGTTCCAGCTATACAGAACCACATATAACTCTTAGCACTCCAGGAAGATCTAGCACAAAGGAAGTGCTTAATTAAAAAAAAAATACCTGAAAGAATGAGTGAGTGAGTGAGTGAATTTATCATTTCCTAGTTCTAGTCACACATCATTTCTAAGACAGATTAGTGGTTTTGGTCCTCAGTCTTTCATACAGTTTCAACTTTGCGAACCCTCTATCAATCAGGATTCTGCAACCTTAGAGGTTTGGGCTCTAAATATAGCTATGAAGAAGTGCATTCCTTCTTCATTCATGTCAACTACAAGGTGGAAGGTGCCTTAGAGCAAGAACCAGTAAAACCCAAAGGCGATAAGTCTCCAGGTTTGGTGGAGGGGGCGTGGAAATAATAGAAGAGACTTCCTAAATAAGTAGACTCCTGACAGAGGTTGTAGAATTGTTTACAAGCTGGACAGAAGAATAGGGATGGGTGTTGGGCATTCCAGGAACATAGAACAGCATATGCAAGGGCACTGAGAAAGGAATGTGGCCTTTTTAAGGCATTGCAAGTAGCTTAGTGTAGCTAAAGAGGAGCAATCAGACCAGAATCTAGGGAGGTAAGTGAGGTGTGAATCACAGAAGATCTTCTAGCCATATAAAGGAGCTTTAACTTTATGCAAAATACAATGGAAAGCCAATGAAAGAGGTACAGCAAGGAATGAAATGAGTAGAAATAAATTTTTAAGCGATTGCACAAACTATGGCTCAAACGAAGAAGAAAGACACACACTCCAAATTCAATTTGGTAAGTGTACTGAATTGGATTTGATAATTCTTGACTCTGTCAGGACATGTGTTTTTGTGCTTCTTTTTCTACTTGCCAAATCAAACATGCCTATAGCACTGTGTAGAAGTAGCATAATCTGCTACTTAACCCTTTCCTTTTCTGGAGCAGGGAAGTTTGAATTAATGCATTGACTGATTGCTTACATATGGGCCCGGGCCCCTGTAAGCTGTCCCAGATAGCTGGGTTCTGCTGCTGGTTTTGTAGTTCTTATTTATTTAACCAGAGCTAGAAACATGGAAAACAACCGACTCTGAGCACGTGGATGGGTTTCCTTGTAGGAGTCTGAGCTGGCAGTTATTTTAATTAGCAACACATTTTATAAGGGCAGAATCAGAAATGGAAACATGTCAAGGCCTCTTCAGCTATTAAGTTTGGCAGACTCACATGAGTGTGCCTGGGCATGGTAATCAGCTCCTGACTACCCTCCCTCTCTCCCGAGGGAACCACATGAACAGACAGAGTTCTTCCTGGGTGCAGAGCACCCCCTTGGGTGTCGGAGGACTTCACAACACCACACACCAAATGTGGAGGATGCAGGGGTCCTCTTGGAGCTAGTTCTGGGAAATGATGTCTTCTCGACATAGGTTCAAGGTCATTCCTGTTTTTTCATCCCCAGGCCAATTTCTCTGTTCTATTCCCTTTCAAGAATCAGTCCTAGATATGCATCCTGATTTACTAAGTTTAAGTGGAGATACACACATGCACGCACACACACACACAGGTGTATGTATATATATAAAATATATAATATGTAATATATTATAGCATAATATATAATAAAAAGTAGATTATATAATAAATATATATATTTTCTATCTTATGTAAATTATATAATTATATAATAAATATATAATATATCCTATTATATATAATCTACCTTCTATAAATTACTGGCACCTATGTACATTATGTATACTGTTCTAATATGAAGCTTTCCTTAGTGAATGAAGCTGACAGGGTATCATCTCGATTCCCTCATCCAGTCATCAAATAATCACTGAACTTCTTTCCGGGCCAGACATACGCTAAGCGTGGGGGTAGGAAGAGACAGGTCTATGAATTTGTAAAGTTTCTCAGCTTAAGGGGGGAAAGCTAGTTCAAGATAAGTGGTAAGGGAGTGACAGACACATCCACAAGGTTCTTTGGTTTCCAAGTGGCAGAAACCAATCTGAAGCAGCATGATAAGGATGGAGAGTTCGTAGGTAGGGGGGACACACTGCATTCAACTCAAAGTCACATTTTGGGAGCAAACAGCCCCCTGGGGTAGGCTGGAGACCTGGGACACAGCCTCTTTCAGGCTCTCATTCCTTGTGTCTCCTTTATTCTTCCCTTCCTGCGGATTGCCTTTCTCTGCCTCACTCAAGCTCCTAATATTTCATTATCCAAATGCAAATAGATATCCCAGACTGAAGTGAATCTCTTAGTTACAGTTTCAGTACAGAGAATCTGGCTGGGTTAGGCATCCACCCAGGGTCCGATCAGCTGGGGCCCAGTGCCCAACTGTCTGCCACAGGTAGTAAGTGGAGGTCAGTCCCTGCAACTACAGAGGGATATTCTGGAACTCAACATGTGCAATCTCGAGTTTTCTCTCAAGAGGAACGAACGTTATTGTCCTACTCGGTGTTGCTTTTCTCTGTGATAAGACATGAAAAGTCTATAGCTCTTTAATGCAACTGGCTGGTTTAATCACATTTCTTTGGGGCCTAAAAGAATCACTAGGAGTCAGTTCTAAACTTTTAAAAGGGAAATAGATGAGGGAGGGAGGAGAGGAAAGAAACCATTTTATCCTAAAAAACACAATGCACTAAAATTCCTAAAGTGTATTTGATGAAACACTGTTTTGTACTATGTTCAGTTTTTAGGCCAGCGGTGCCAAGGTTGTAGCGTAGCCAATGAGGACAGCTCAGTGCCAGTTGGCAGAAGCCCATAAAAAGAATTGTCTGGGTTAGAATGTACTGGAATCCTACTCCTGCAATTTCTAGATTCAGACAAGCCCTTGTTCTGCCACCACAAATACCTCCTGAAAGCTCTAAGGGCTTTTCAAGGCCATCAACCCAAACTCCTAAATTATCATTTGTTTTTAAAAAAACCAACAAACAACTCTTCCATCATGACCCAGCAACACCTAAGATCTGTTACAATGCTTCTGGAACTTAAAAGGATTAAAATCACTTGTTAATCCATCTTGGTTAACAGATTGGGTCAAAAGAAAAGAGAACAACCCTGACTTTTGTGCATGTGGCCTCCACATTGATAATCTGCCGCTTTGGTATTAAAAAATACTTTTTAAAATATACACCTGCTTCTGCTTTGACCCACAACTAGACCTGCAGACAGAAAATCCAAGTCTCCCCAGGAAGCAACTGCAATAAAAAGCAGAGTTGGTACTGGCCACATTCTTCCTGGGCGCATTAGAGGGGGTCTGCCTTCCATCACATGCAAGCATTCACACTAGCACGGGGTTCCTACAGAGTCCTGCCTCTGAGCCCAAGGATGGGCAAAGCACATTTCACTAAACACACTTTGCTTCCATTCTGAAAGGAGGGGTGGATAAGAATCCAGAGAGCCGAAGAGCAGAGCAGAGTGTACTAAAGGAGGTACAAGGCCCTAGTGACATTTGCAAGAGAATGTAGTCAGGTAAGGCCCTGGCTCTGAAAAACTCCACTTTGAACACCAGGCTTGTCATCTCTAGCTACGTGACCCTGGCTACGTGACCCTGGCTACGTGACCCTGGCTATGTGACCCTGGCTACGTGACCCTAGCTACGTGACCCTGGCTACGTGACCCTGGCCAAGGTTTTACTATCATTTAACATTAGTACTTTCACCTGCAAATTGAGGATTATGAAAATATTCACCTAGTAGGGTTATGGCATATATAAAGTCAGCAAAGATTGGAAAATAATGTATTATTGCCATATGGAAAAATGTCATTTATCCTAGGTCTGAGAGGATGCTTTCTATACCAGCAAAATAATGGAAATGATGTACTAAAAAGTTATTATACATGTTAGCTACACAAAATTTAGAAAATACAGTAAGTATTAAAAAAGGCAAAACCGCTCCAATTCCCATTTCTAGAGATGAATACTGTGGTAGGTTTGGTAAACCTCGGTCTGGTCTTCTTTCTTCTCATATAATATTACATGTAACAAATAAATTATGTAGTCAAGTTTCCTATATTTTAGAGTCAAATAAAATAATTATTTCCTTTATAATTTTCTCTTGATTTCTTATTTTGGAGGGCTTCCTCCATTCTAAAATGTACACTTTCTTGTTTTAATTTATGCTATAATAGAGTATCCTCAGCTAGGGCTTCCTAAACTTCCTTTTACAACTCAAGGATAATAGGACAAGATAAAATAATAAATTTTTTTTAAAAGAAAAAGATGCAAAGAAGGAAGAGATCTGCATTAAAAAACATGACAAGAAGCTGCTCGCTCATTAACCCAGTTTCTGCATCCGTACGATGTGCTATTGTGCTTCTCTGAGGATCCTGTATTGAGACCTCGTTTCTGTCCCAAGGAGAAAGGCCCTTTCGGTGAACTTAAGGCAGTTAGAAATTCTTATGAAATTGTATGCCAAAGGGAAAGGAAAGCAAACTAATGTATATGGAACTTCTATCCTGCACGACATAGTAAGATCCTGCTTACCTCTCCCAGCAGCCGTGAGAGGTGGGTATGGGGAGCCCATGGTATAAGTGAGGAGTCTGAGGGCAGAAAGGAGATGGGACTTGCTCTAAGTACCAGGGCAGGTGAACTAGACCTGCAACCAGCTGGTCTCATCGGTGCAGTCACACAAGGTCTGCTGCTCAGAAAGGCCCCGGTTGCACATCTTGGAATGATCATTGTAAATCATATTTTATCATTTTTATGAAAAATTCATCTTTTAATAATTTTATCTCCAAATTTGAGTTCATAAGTGAAGCTGGATATGACAATGATGCACATTCTGGGAACTTAGAGCCCCCAACTCAATGGATGCTCTCCTCTCCCACCGCCTCCCTCCTTGCCCAGATGGGTTCTCGGCCTCCTGCTCCCCTAACACTGGCTCTCAGCTGCCCAGCCATTCCCTCCCCACCCACTACTCTGGGCCTTCCACCCAGGACAGCCGCTGGGTCTTACTGGCAGGAAGAGGCCTGCCTTCTGCTCTTGTTCTTTACCCCAGGTCAGGTCTGTGGGCATGGGGATGGTTAACATCAGGCACACACCCTGCAGTGTCTCTTTATGGGGAAAGGTGGTGGCTGTTCTTACTCTGGACTGGCAGCACCATGTTACATCCAGCGGGCAACTCAGTGGGGAGCGCTCATTCATCCCCACCCAGTTACTGAGAGTGTCCCTACACAGAGACTGTGGTCCCTAAGGGACTGTCCATCAACCATCAGGACCATGGTCCTATGCGGAGGGGAGACTGACTTTTCCAGCTGGAGCATCACATTTTCTCTTTCCAAAGGCTCTGCCAACTATGTTCTCTGCCAGGAATCCAGACCAGAATGACCTCAAAGCCTCTGTTTCCTATGATGTCCCACAAGGTTGGGAATCATGCGAAGTAGAGTATGAGTGTGAGGTCAAAGGGCTTCAGGCAGCCACATGCCAGAAGTCCAGATAGGAACTTGGCAGCCTCGCTGCTCACCTTTGGGCCTCTGTACCAGCTGCTGGGGACAACATCCCCCATTCTTCCGGCCCAAGTGGCAGCTTTGATGACATCTATGCTGTCCCCTTCCCACCCTCCATCTCCCGGCGCGGCAGCACCTTTGCTTACTGTACAGAAGTAACTCTCTCCCTCTACACAGAGCTGCAGACGAATGACACCTGCGGTGACAGATGGGTGGGGCTGCGTGAGACAGGCTGTAGAGCTCCTGGAAAGGCACCCATGCACCGTAGGAAGGACCGAACCAGGAAAAGAGGCGACAGAAAGAGAGATAAGGGGAAAGAGAGAGAGATAAGAGGGAGAATGTTCTGGGTTTCGCAGAGCGGAGTGTTTTCCCCGAATGTGGACCTTGCAGTGCTCAAGCAGGGTAGTCCAGGGCAAATTTGGATGGCTCTTCCCTCGAGGGCGTCAAAGCACAGAAGCCGTGACGACTCGCAGGGGCAGCGTCTGACAGGTGCCAGAGCTCCTTCCCTTCCGAGATCACATCTCACTCTGACAACGACCGTGGGCAGAAGGCAAACTCGGCCACCCTCCATTTTAGTTATGAAGAAACTCAGAGAATACAAATGACTTGCCCTCAAATAGTTACTAAGTACTGGAACAAGACTGCAAATCCCTATCAGTGAACAAAATAGAAATAGTGGCATCTGACAACCAATTTAACGTGTGGAGGAAGAAAGAGAGAAGGGCAGGCTGTTGAGTTGACTAAAGCTAGCTTCTTCCTTGAAAAGAAATTGGGAAATTATGAGGAAAGAATCATCGGGGTTGGAGTATATCACGCTCTGAATCTGCTGAGGGACACAGAATTCCTTAGTGGGCCAACGACTTGAAAATGCTCAGCCCAAATCATGTTGGCCTAATCAGTCAGTCTGCCTTGGATACTGCAAAGCTCTGACACACACCTTGGCAATGGCTTTCTGCTTCTACTCAGGAAATATTCTGGGTCACCTTCCTGACAAGATAAACACAAAAATTGGCGGTAAACGACTGTGACTGCACAGTAAGCAGGAAGTAAGCAACATGCAGCTAGTTCACTGAAAGGACCAGAGTGTGGGAACCACAGAAAGGAACCCAGAAGTGAGCCGAGAAGGCAAGATATCGGGGTGCTGTCTTTAGGGTATTTTTTTCCCACTTACTTTTTTTTTTCCATTTTATCATTACCTGTTTCATTTTCACTTAATTTATTTATTTGACAATCGATTTCCCAAAACCATGCTATATTCAGAGAATGCAAAGCCACAGTCCCGCCATTGAGAAGCTCCTATCTGTCACTGAGGGGCAGTCAGGGACCAGCGCTGTAAGACAGGTCTGTCCCTGTTTGGGGGGGAAGTCTCCAGTGGAAGTAATGCAAATGGAGCCTTGAAGAATGAGAAAAAAAATTCCTGGTAGAAAGGGGTATAAAAGTGCAATTCATTTTTTCCTTCATTGATTCAGCTAAGATTTATTTAGCATCTACAGTGTGCCTGGCTTTCCTTTAAGTGACCTGGCTCAGGATGGGCAGCTCAGAGACTGAGCTCAAGACTTTCTGAATCCAACTTCCATGATATTAAGACTCCTCCAGAGAGGACCATGACTTTCCAAGAGAGGGCACGGCCTTTAGGGGGAAGACAGGGGTTAGATCCACAGATAAATTCCCCTAGAGTCTCTGCTGTAAGCTCACCTCAAGGGCAGACCTCAGTACACAGGTGGAGAATTTAGGGAAAGAGGACGATAAACACAAAAGCTACTGTTCCCTAAGCACATACCGCATTCCTGGTCCTGGGCTACCTCACATTTTAAACTCCTTCTAATTGTGTTCCTGATGCCAAAATGGAAACTCAGAGAGGCTATTAAATACTTTACCCAAGGCCACACAGCCAATAAGTAAGAGAGTCTAGTGCCTTTCTGACTCATAGTCTATGTTCTTACCACAGTGCTGGACTTTCCCAAAAGCACGTTTAACTAGAGTGTGCTTATTTAACTGTGAAATTCTCAACCCTTCATATCTTACATTCCACCAATTCCTCTACTTTAATAATTATCACTACTCCTTCTGCTGCTATAAAAATTAATAACTAGTAAGTGGGAATTTTTATGGGACAATCATATGTCACAATGGAATGACAACTGGGCTTTTCTAGGCTCTTCCGATATGGAACCAGTAGATGCAATTAATTGGGCGAGCTTTAAGACCTCTCCTCCTCGTGAAAGAATGAGTCCCTGAAAACTCCCAAGTAAGGCCCACAATTAATCTTATTGAGTTCTACTGGTAACCAACATTTTCGAAAGCTCCCCTCCCTACTCTCTTAGCTTTCTTGCTTTGTTTTTGTTTTTACTTGTTTGTTTGTTTAACCGTGCATTTGTTTAATTCTCCCAGAATGCCAGTAGAGGTTAGCAACGTTGTGTAAGACCTCATATTATCAGTCGTGGCCATTCAGGGCATATTCCCGGGCCGTGTGTTTTGTGGGTATTATTCCTCTTGGTTACAATTTATGACAGACCAGCAGGGCTTTGCTACAAACAAACTTGCAATTACAAATTAAAAAAAAAAGTATCTGGGCAACACAGAGAGAAAGGCTCTATCTCTGAAATTGACTCTTGGTTTTTGGAAGGAGAAGTGGGGCAGGGGGAGGGAGAGGAGAGAGGATTATGCCTCCTACATTCAGAGATTCCATCCAGAGAGCAGCCCAGCCTCACTTCTGTGGCCGAGAACTTCGACTCCAGCTTCCATCTGGTTTCCATAAGGCAAGGGAACTTGGCGAATGGCTGGCCACGTAACTGCAGCACGTGCATACCCTGACCACGAGCACCAGGAAAAGGAGCCAAAGAGGATGAAGAAATTTCCCCCAGTCCCTCTGTACAGTCTCGCACAGGAAAAGCTGCTTTCAAGAGAAAGAGAGTGCTCCTCCCCCCTGCTGGGTAGGTTCACAGAGAACTAATCACTTCACTGAATCAAAAATGCCCAAACCTAATGATGGGGTGTTAACCAATTACTCTAGAAATATCAAGTGAACGTTTTAATGTCGCTGCTGCAATTAATTCTATACAGCATGCCGCATGCACGGGAAGCAGGATCTAAGAGAAAGAGCCTGTACTTGGATCTGAATGGATACAACCATTCTGTTACTAACTGTGCAGCCTTGAACAGATTACTTAAACTGTCTGAAAAGTATGCAGAGTATCCTTAATTTATGAGATTTTTATTGATGATGTATATAAAACATCTTATACACAGTGCATGTTTAATAAATAGCTAATTAATTAAGGCTGAGGTGATGCTTTCTTCCAACACTTGTAATTATTAAAACATGCTTCCATGCTTTATAAAAAGGGTATGTCTAGCCTGAGGATAGTGTACATACATCGCTTCCATCAATCTTTTTATTAACACACCTTTGTTGTTTTTAATTTAAATAATTTTCAATGCTTTCGTTCAAAGAATCATGGAAAACACAGTTTGAAAGGCATCTCCAATTCCCTCACCTCACAGATGAAGGCACTGGGGGTGTTATAGCAGAAAAAAAGGCCCAGTGATCTCCAGTACAGGCAAAAACTTGGTACTAGATCAAGAACTACCCCGGCATCCTGACCCTCAGTTTACCTGTCTACTATTCTACTTGATCTCATAAACCTTTCTGAGGTTATAATAGTTTCCGTTGTCCCTCTAAAGGACTCACCATAAAATGACAGAGCTGGGAGATGTCTGAAAAGTTCCTCCACTGCTCTTTCTGGCAGTGAGGTCATCTGAATCATGGCCCCCAAAGATGCCTTGTCCCTGGAACCACTGAATGCTAGCTTAGATTAAAAAATAAGGCTGGGAGAGATACTGCACATGCGATGAAGTTAAGGCTCTTGAGACAGGGAGATTATTCTGAATAGTCCCAGTGGGCCTGATACAATCACAACAGCTCTTATTGTAGGGAAGCACGAAGGGCCAGGGACAGAGGGAAGGCCATGCGGTATGGAGGCAGGGAGTGGGCTAATGCACCCAGAAGATGGAGGAAGAGGCCATAAGTCAAGGACACACACAGTTTCTCGAAACTGGAAAAGGCAGGCAGATTCTTCTCTAGATCCTCCAAAAGGAACCACCCATCGATCCTGTGACGTCAGCCCAGTGAAATGATTTTGAACTTAAGGTTTTTAGAGCTGCCAGAGAATATGTTTTCCTTGTCGTGAGTCACTCCTCTGTGGTGACCTGTTACAGCAGCAACAGGAAACTAATATCACATGTAACACACACTATATCAAAGACACTGACACTCGGAGTATCCAATAACCAGGGATTAAATATAGAGGTTATAGTAGAATACAATGCAGCCTTTTTTTTTAAAGTATTGATTTCTATTTATTGACATAGGAAAATGTATATAATTCTAAATAAAAAAGCAGTTTATCATACCACATACAGAATATGATGCCATTTTGAAAGAGAAAAGAAAATAAGACTGGAGTATATATTCCAAGTTGTTTACAGTGATGATCACTGATCGTGGAATTTTTCAGTGCCCTATGTACTTTCTGTGTTCTCCAAATACAATGCAATAAATGTGTTCATTTTACAATTAGAAAAAAACGATTCTTTTTTATAAACACAAATTGATTTTTCCCTGATTCTTTCATTTCATAAAACAGGAAATATATATGTAAAGCAGAGGGGTTGCTGACTCAGGGAAGGGACAGATAGACCAAAGTTCTCAATGCAGAATTTGGAAGCTTATCCTTAACTTATAAAAGGCATCAGAGGCCCAAGTGGAATCATCCCTATGAAGTCTCAGAGAAATGACCCATGCTTCCTTCCCTGCTTTCAGTTCCCCTCTATAGACTGTCCTTTGGTAATTAGGAAGAGTTAATAAATGCTTTCTCCCTTAGACAAATCACGAAGAGCTCTGGAGAGCATAATTACATGCGGCCTTTTGCCGCCTTGCAATAGAAATCTCCCAGTGTAGGGACATACCAAAGGATTCCACTCAGGCAAAAAATGAAATGTAAAGAGACTCTGATATTCTAAACCACCAGGCCATTCTCACAAGCCAGGAGATGTCCCATGCTTGCCAGTCCTTTACTATTCATTTCTACTCTGCTCTTACGAGTTCTTTGACTCTTCTTGCTTCTTCTCATCTCTCTCTCCTCAGAGCAGGGGATATTCCTCAGTCAGTTATCCCCGGATCTTTCTTGCTGTTAATATTCTTGTTGTGGGGCCTACCTGGGTAGCTCAGTTGGTTAAATGACTGCCTTCGGCTCAGGTCATGATCCTGGAGAGCCAGCATCAAGTCCCACATCGGGCTCCCTCCTCGGCGGGAAGCCTGCTTCTCCCTCTCTCTCCCTGCTTGTGTTCCCTCTCTGACTGTGTTTCTCTCTGTCAAATAAATAATATATATATATACACACACACACACACACACACTCAGGAATATATATATAAGAATATATATCTATATCTATCTATCTATCTATCTATCTATCTATCTATCTATCTATGTTCTTGTTGTTTCCTGTCTCATTCAGTCTGGAATATTCCTGAGTTTCTACCAAATTACAAAGACTATACAGAGTTCTGGGGTTGCAAAGATTAATAACACAGATCCCTGCCTTCAACTCACTTCTAATCTGTTGACACAGATAAGCACATGCAAAAGAAGTAAATCTCATATAGGGAAGGTTAATGTTAGAGACTGTCAGAGGTTCAAGCAGCACAAAGGAGAGATTGGGAATGGCTGTAATTACAGTAGAAAAGGAATGATTTCATGGAAGGGACTCCTGGTGTTTATTTGCCCCTTTGCCCTGAGATCCATTACTCATGCTTCTCTGTGCTCTGCAAACTAACATGGGAGGGTTGATCCCTGAAAACTACATTTCCCAAGCTCCTTTGCCAACGAGCTAGAGTCAGTCAATGGAAGGCTTAGGCAGGATGTTGGAGGAAGGCAGGAGGCTAGGTATTTCTCTCTCTCTCCCTATGCTTTAGGTGGCATCTCTGGCTGGGGCTGAATCTCTGTCGTGCCTCAGTTCCCACTGGATGGGGGCTCCAGGACCACCACCTCCTTCTGTTGTCCATCCAGCCCTGGCCACAGCAGTGTTAAGAGCTTCCTCCAGATGTTCATCTCATAACTGCCTTGCCATCCTCCACTGGCCTTTTCAGCTCTTACAACAGGTTTCCGACTAGTCCCCCAGGTTAAATACCCTACATTTAATGACCAGCTGTGGCCTCTGTCTTATAGATTGGACACTCAGAATGAGTTGAAGAACCAGAAGTTTCTCAATAGGCAAAGTAAAACAAAACAGAACAAACAAAAAAACATTCTATGTAGAGATGACAGCATGGCCACAGTCCCAAGTACAGAAGAGCGACCAGGACAATGGAATCGTGTTTTGGAAGTCACTGGGGAATGTATTGGAGAATATGATCGGCAATCCAGGGAGAATCAGATCACAGAGTCCCTTGAGTTCACAAATTGAGGGATATGGGTTTTACTCCACGTAACTAGAGGGTTGTTGAAGGTGTTGAGCACAGTAAGGTGACCAGATTCATTCTTTAGGAAGTTCAAGCTATAAATGACAGGTGATTCAATGAAACAATGTTAGAAAGATCCCAGGGCAGGGCAATTACAGTGCAAACAGCAAAGAGAAGGTACATTTGAGCAGAGCCAATTTAACGTGGCAAAAGGAGGGGCACATGGGGGGCTCAGTCAGTCAAGCACCCAACTCTTGGTTTCAGCTCAGGTCATGATTCCATGGGTCACGAGACTGAGCCCCACGTCAGGCTCAGAGGGGAGTCGGCTTGGGGATTCTCTCCTTCTGCCCCTCCCCTAACTCACGAGGACTCTCTCTCCTTATTTCTCTCACCCTAAAATAAACAAATAAATCTTTAAAAAAAATGGCAAAAGGAAAGGGAAGTGTTAGGGGTGTCTGGGAAATGATGAGCCTGAGTGACTGATTGGCCATCCCAGTGACCAAGAGGAAACTGGAGAGGTGAACTCAATCTGCACCGACATGAGAGGGAAAGCACTTATTTGAAAAATGTGGGCTTGAAACTCATGGTAGAGATATCTCTGGGAGAAATTTATTTATTTATTTATTTTTTTAGTAAACTCTACCTCCAGAATAGGTCTTGAACTCAAGACTCTAAGCACAAGAGTCACACACTCTATTGACTGAGCCAGTCCAGCACCCCCTGGAGGGAAATTATTTTAAAAGGCATTCTCACCCATTGATGAATCAATTTGTTGGAGTGAGGAAATAGTTAGAACATTTATGTTGATAAGAAGCAAGCACCTTGATTAAAACAATGTATAGTAATTTTTAATACTGTCATTTTATTAATGACAAATTCATAAGAACACGGCATTTTCATGACACAATAACTGCACTATTAACTTCTTTTTATTAGTTTTATAGGTAGAATAAAAAATGTCTTCATGGCCTATATTTTAAATACCCAAATGAAATCATCAGCTTTTAGTGATTATAAAAAGAAGGAAGCTCAGGGTACTGGGTAGCTCAGTTGGTTAAGCGTCTGACTCTTCATCTCAGATCAGGTTATGATCTCACAGTCATTGAGTTCAAGCCCCAATTTGGGCTCCACATTCACTGGGCATGAGCCTACTATGGGAAAAAAAGAGGGAAGCTGAGCTGATCTTTTCCCTAAAGGTGACAGGGGTTTTGTCCTCTTCATGTATTCCAGACCAGTACAAAGGGTGCAGAAATAATTAGCTTATGTGTACATTTGTGTACTCTTCTAACTTTTTCATTTGTCTTTCCAGACCCAGAGAATGTCTACTACATAAACAACTTCCAAATGTCATTGTAAGAGTAAGCACTCTAATTAGAAATTAAGTGCCAATAATTTGCCCTGTCAAAAAGTCAGCTTTTTTTTTTAAGGAATGTTTTATTTCCCTATAATACCATTTGAACATGATGCCAAAGCCACAGAATTGATTTTTTTTTGAGATTTGTCAAAATCAGTGTACTTTAAACACAAACTCCCATCTAGTAATGTGACTTTGTTCATGTGATTCCGGGGTCCTAAATAACTCGTGGATGAATCCATTTGTTCCAAAATCTGCAGGTGCTTTATGAGAATTATTGCCTGAACAATGTGCACTTTGGAGCTACCAGGTGCCATTGAGATCTTTTATTCTATTTTATGGAGGAATAAACAGAGACCTACGGGAAGCCAAATAAATTGCCCAAAACGTCACAATTAGTCACACAGCCCAGCCATATGCCTATCCAACACCCTTGCCATCACCTGCACATAGGCCTCTGGCCTTCTAGCACTGTGGCCACCTCTGGTAGCAGCCTAAATAAAACCAGAGCTTCGGCTCGACCCAGGGCAGGGAGCCTCCCAGATCCCTCAGATTTCCTGCTTCTGATGATAGGTAAGCATCAGATCAGAACAAAGTCACTCAAGCTTCACCTTTGGGGATATGGGTTTTATTAACATTGTCTCACACTCCCAGCTGTGCCTTTCTGCATAGAGCCCATCGGCCTCCAGCAGGTCTCGCTGCCAGGGCCATGTCTAACAGCAGCGGACCTGGGATGACTCCAACCACCTCTCTGGTGCATGTAGAATGGATTTATGTTTAAACACACACACACACACACACACCACAGTAGGAAAGGAGATTCTGGCTGGTGACAGAGTCAGGCACATGCTTGCGAATGGCAAGATAGGTGTGAATTATTACTAGCACCCCTCCCTATGGACCCTGGACCATCTCTCTTCATAGAAGTTCTTTCTTATAGGCTGTTGTGCATCTTCCAGAATTCCAGAGCTGTCTCTAAACACAGCAACCACTCTGCTTTCTTCTCCCATGCTACTCTTCCAGGAGGGTCGCTATACGTCACCCATATGACATGGTAGGGTCTAAAGACCAGGGGAATGGCGTGTGTGTGTGTGTGTGTGTGTGTGTGTGTGTGTGTGTGTGTTTCCTCTCAAAGGAAACAGGAATCTCCTCTCAAAGGAGACAGGAACTCAGGGGTCTGGCTGTAACATAAACCACACATAATCTGCCTGAACCTATCCTCTGATGAGGGAGACAGGAGAGAATTCATGTGTTATTAGATCAGCTCAGACACTCAGGTCCTCACAGGGAATGATTGTGCCCCCAACCCCAAATTCATATGTTGAAGTCCTAACCCCCAGTACCTAAGAATGTGACTGTATTTGGAGACAGGGTCTTTAAAGAGATAATTAAAGTCAAATGAGATTGTAAGGGTATGGTCTTAATCCAGTATGACTAGCATCCCTTCCTATAGGAAGAGGGAAGGACACCAGGCATGTGTACACTCCGAGAATGAGCCATACAAGCTACAGGGAGAGTGCAGCCACCTGTAAGCCAAGGAGAGAAGGGAATCCAATCTTGCCAAACTCTAATCTTAGACTTCTGGCCTCCGGAACTGCGAGAAAATTAATTTCTGCTGTCTGAGCCATCCCTTCTGTAGTATTTGGCTATGGTAACCCTAGAAAACTCATATGTAGGGTTATACAGAAAGTAGTATGGACCATGACCTTGATTATAAAACCCAGAACCTAAAGGGTGCAAGGAGCTTTGTGCTTTATGTCACTTGACGTGATCAAATCTGACCAATTTCCCTGCGGAAGAAGCCCCAGCCAAGGTAATCAATCTCACAAGCAATGGAAAGGAAGAATGGTGACCTCGCGGCAAGGTGGATTTCGTTTTGGCTGCCACAGAACAGAGTCGGATTTCATAGAGCAAGCCCTATCCAAAGATTATCTTGCCCAAGAAAATGTCTGTCCTATCACATATCCTGAGTCTATACCTTATAGTCCTGGCATATGTAGTGAGAGTTCATTAATTCAAACCTCCCACTTATTTGAATTCTGTGAGAGATTTATGCTAAAGGTTTTCTTTATGTGAAGTATAAATGAGATCATGAAGAAGCCAATCAATCAACTTCAAGGTGATGGCATATTTACTTAGTTTGGCTTCAAGAACCTTAGAAATATGCATGTCTGTGTAAATAATGATTGTACCAAAGTCTGAGGTGTTCATCTCTCGTCACAAAGCAGCCCCCTCCCTCTCTACCCTGCAGAGTGGTTCTTAACTCTTGTGCTCACTTTCAAAGTTGATCTAGAAAAATTAGAAAGATGAATGAAAATCTAACAGAACCTACACACACGAGAGGACGGGACCCGTATGATTTATTACACATAAGCATCTCCAAATGCAGTACAATACCTATCACATTGTAGGTGCTCTCTAAGTGTCACTTCTATTTTCCTTTCCAAATTAATCTAAAGAGTAAGTTTTACTGCAGTGATTGATATTGGTGCTGAAGGATCATAAAAGTTCATGAATTATAAAGCTGAAATTCAGAAATCAAAGACCATCCACTACAACTCCTTTAGGCTAAGATGTAGAAACTGAGGTCAACAGAGGTTAAGTGACATATTCAAGTTCATTCACTCATCAATTAATACCTGCTATGCAGCGCACTTTGGGCTGCATGCAGAGCTGGTTGTTTCCAAAGTCAGGAGTGGGACCCAGGACCTCTGACCTTGAGCTCCTGCTAACCCCTGGGTTGCCCCTGAACTAGTATTGTTTCAGAAATCACCATGTGATCACAGGCATAACTTGCCACCTCTGCCCACATGTCTTTAGGGTTGATTTTCCTTCCTTAAATGTGGTAAAAAGAGATACAGAAAACAAATCCCTAAATGCTGCCAGGATTACACTTAGAGAAAGCAAGAAAAACCATCTACAAATGCTCCTTTGGGTGTTTGAGAATGCCTAACTAGTTTCTTTTCTTTCCTTCTTTTTTTTTTCCCCTCATTTTTGATTTTAGTTAAATTCAATTAGCCAACATCTAGCACATCATTAGTTTCAGATGTAGTGTTAATTCATCAGTTTCATAAAACACCCAGTGCTCATCACATCATGTGCCTTCCTTCACACCCATCACCCAGTTACCCCATCCCCCACCACCTCTCCTCCAGCAACCCTCAGTTTGTTTCTTAAACTTAAAAGAGTCATTCGTGGTTTTATCCCCCTCTCTGATGACTTCCCATTCCTTTCCCTGACGATCCTCTGCACTGTTTTTTACATTACTCAGCCATCAGAAAGGATGAATACCGACCATTTGCACCAACATGGATGGAACTAGAGGGTGTTATGCTGAGCAAAATAAGTCAATCAGAGAAAGACAATTATCCTATGGTTTCACTCATGTGCCTGACAAGTTTCAAGGACATTCTCCTTTAAGCAGCACAGGCAAGATGGAAGTGAAGGTAAAAGGGCTATCTGGGAGGGTGTGGACTAGGTCAGCGGGAGGGCCTTTGTGATGGGAGCCCCACCAGGTGTGGAGGCGGAGGCATAGGTGGGGAGGAACAGATAAATGCTGAGGAATGACTCCAAGTTCAGAGACAGAAAGGAGCCAGTGTTCTAGGCAGAAGAAGCCAAACCAGCATATGTGCAGAGAAACATCTGTTCAATGTGGAATCTGAAAAGGCTTTAAAAAGTAGAAAGTAGGATACAAAAATATGTCATTATTAATAACTTGTAATCCTCCTGTCTAAGAATTTATGCAAATAGGCTATTTTCAGCCTGATTCATTTTTCTGGTAAACTGGCTTCCTCGAGCCTCTAAGAGTGCCTTGAATGCAAACAATTCTGTTGAACAAGTCAATATTTACCCTTTTATGTGCTTTCTAAGTTCAGCTTTGTCATTCAGCTAATATTTTAGCAGGGTCTCAAAACTGGCCATAGGAAAGCCTTAGATGCTTTCCAGGCCTGTGAAGGGACCAAGCATAGTATTAGACCTGCTATGCTCACACATACTAAGCTTAGTTTATTAGTGCCAGGTTTTTTATGTTTGTTTTTGTTTTTGTTTTTTTAAGTGGTAGTGGTGAGGCGCCTGGGTGGCTCAGTGGTTAAGCGTCTGCCTTCGGCTCAGACCAGGATCCCAGAGTCCCAGGATCGAGCTCTGCACTGGGCTCCATGCTTGGTGGGAAGCCTGCTTCTCCCTCTCTCACTTCCCTTGCTTGTGTTCCCTCTCTAACTGTGTTTCTCTCTGTCAAATAAATAAATAAACAAATAAATCTTTAAAAACAATAAGAAAAACCCTAAAATACTCTGCTTTTCAAAAGACAGTTAAGAAACTGAAAACGTAAGCCACTGACCAGAATATTCACAACAACACAGATATATAACAAGGGACTAGAATATAAAGATTCTTCCAACTCAGTAAGAAGAGAAAAAATAAATGGAAACCAAGAATGCACCCAAAGTTTAAATAGATACTTCATAAAAGAAGATAGTCAACTGGCCCAACAGTATATGAAAAGATAGAACACATCCTTCATCATCATGCAAATACAAGAATGGCTAGAATTAGAAGACCGATAACACCAAGTATTAATAAGGAAGAATGAATGGTGGGCAACTCATACATTGTTATGGATGATAAAATGGTGCAACCACTTTGGAAAACCACTTTGTGGTTTCCCCTAAGTTACTCATACACTAAGCACACTACTCAGTGATTTCAAGCATAGGTATTTGCTTAAAAGAAATGAAAGTGTATAGTCCCAAAAAGATTTTGTGTGAATATTCAGGGCAGCTTTATTTACTATAGTTCCAAACTGGAAAGAATCCAATGTTCACCAACTGATGAGTAGATAACTGAAGCGTTATGTAGTCAAACAATGGAATACTACTCAGCAACAATATGGAATTAATTGCAGATATATGCAACAATATGAATGAATCTAAAACATTACACTGAGTGAAAGAAGCCAAACATGAAAGAGTAGATCCAATATAATTCCAATTATATGAAGTCCTTGATCGTGCAAAACTAGCTAACAGTGATAGAAAAGAGATAAGTGTTTGCCTGAGGCAAAGATTATGGGGGAGGGAGTGGGGATCAAAAGCAAAAGGCCACAAGAGAAGATTCTGGAGTGACAGAAATGTTCTATATCATACTGAAGTGGTGGTTACTCTTGTGTATACATTTGTCAAAACTCATCAAAGCATCCACTTGAATTATAAGAATTGTATGTCAATTATTCTAGAAGAAATCTGATTTTAAAAAAATCATAAAATAAACAGAAACATGTACAGCACAATTTACAAAGGCATTTTATTGTTTGGTTGATCTTCTTAATCCTTACCATCACCTTGTGAAATAAGCATGCTACAAGCTTCACTTGTAAAAAAGTTACAAAATGATGTAGTCTGTTCATGAGCTATAGTGTCTCACTTGAGCAAAGGATTTATCCCAACAGATCTGGAAGGGATGAGAGGAACGCCCCATGCCCCCCACTCACACAAATTATAAAAGCTGCTTAAGATGGTTTACCTAGATTTTCAGGGAGGAGATGCTCAGAATAATAATACCAATGGCTATACTGATTTATCATTTATTTATAAGGTCCTGTTAGGTGCCAGTCACTGTGGCAAGCTCTGGTCAAGCAATCCTCAAAACAGTCCCAGGAAGCAGGCATTATGATCTCCATTCAGAGATGAAGACTTCTTCCCAGTTCTCTCCTTCTCTCTCTTCCTGGGTCTCGCATCCCTCCTGCAACACAGGCTTGATACTATCCACTCTGGGCCTCTGCTTGGATCTGCTGGGTCCACCCAGGCTCTGCCTCAGCTTTCTGTCATCAGCCTGCCCATGTTCCCTGCAGCTGGCTCAGATGAGAAAGGCAGGAACAAGTTTCTATTCTGATAAAAACTCAGCCACGAAGGCCCCGGGCCTGTCTGTTTAATCCCCTCCGAACTGGACTTTAAAGAAGGCAAACTTGACCGTGTCATGCTCTTGATTTAAATTTTCATTTTACCTCAAGGTAAGGTTCCAGATTCCTAGAATGACCTGCAAAATCCCCTAGGACACAAGTGATAGCAACCTCTCTAATTTCCTCTCTCTCCAATCTGCTCTCCACCTGCCCCAAGGAGTCCCCGTCTGTGTACTTTACTTCCCAGCCAGATGGAACCACCTGCTTGTCCCACTGTCCTGCACTCCTGCTTTCCCCCTGGGAATCTGCATATCCTCTTTCTCTTTCCTGGCATTCTTGTCTCCCATTTCCTCCAGGGCCTTCAATGCTCACCTTTTCTATTCTTCATGAGTCAGTTTGGCCATTACTTGGGAAATTATCTCTGACTCCTGGGACGATTCAGGATCCGTCTTGTGCATCCCCAGATCTGTAAGCTTCTCTTCTAGGCTTGCTTACCATTAGTTGGCCTTATTTTGTCTTTCCCACTAGACCGTGAGTACTTTGAGAGGGAGCCTGCCTTTGCACTCTTGCATTTCTGGCACATAAAGGGCACTCAGTGAGTGCTTGTAGAATGAATCCATGAAAAGAATGACAAGTCAGCAATGATGAGTTTAAAGGAGCTTGTAGGCCCTGCAAAAGAGCTCCCTTAAAGGGAAGGAAGGAAAAAATGAGAATTTCAGCAATATATTTCCTGTGAGATTTCCCCAAGGATCCCAGCAAATGGGGCCAACTGCAATCCAGGACCACTGGACCACCCTGGAAAAGCAAAGCCTTCTACTCAGAATTGCGTGGGAACCCCTTCCGCCCACATTGTACTCTCAGCCCACTCAGTCTGGAAATGGAGTGTCACATATTTTGGTCTGTGCTCTGCACTGGCTTCCTCCAAACTTGAAGAGAACGGCATTCTCTAGGCACAAAGAACGCACCCAGACCCACTGATTAGGAATGCATTTTGAAACCAAGAAGTTTGGGAAGAGTTAAGCAGCCTGGAAGCTTTTAGAGACCTTCAGCAAATAGGATTCAGCACAAAGACCTCCCAGGGTGTAGAACTCATCCCAGACAGGAATCAAAGCTGTCCCTGATCTGGTAAAGATTTCTAGAGGCTTAAGTAATTACCAAATATTTGAGCAGGTCCCCAAGGTGGATACTAAGACTCTGGGATCCGCAAATGCAGGTTTCTTTGCCCCAGTAGATAGGCAAATGTTGACAAATACACGTTGGGTTGAGAGAATACTACCGGATCCTTGAGATACAGTTGTACAGAAAGACTGCTAACCCATTTCTGGCCTGGGCATTATATGGATGTATTACTGGTAACTGTCTCTTATGAGTTCTATTTCTTCATCTCAGAAATGCAGGCCCACTGAGACAGTCCCCAGAGGACCACAGATCCGGATGGTGCAGCTGACAGTGGACTGATATGGCACAGCACTAGACAGGGTGGTCTCTGAGGTCTGAATGCCTGGATTCAATCGGCCTCTATCACTTGTGTGACTGCAAGCCTCACTTTCCACATCTGTAAAATGGAAATAATGAGAGGATGTGTTAAGAGTAAAGATGGAGGGCTCCTGGGTGGCTCAGTGGGTCAAAGCCTCTGCCTTCGGCTCAGGTCATGATCTCAGGGTCCTGGGATCAAGGCCCACATCGGGCTCTCTTCTCAGCAGGGAGCCTGCTTCCTCCTCTCTCTCTGCCTGCTTCTCTGCCTACTTGTGATCTCCCTCTCTGTCAAATAAATAAAATCTTTTTTTTAAAAAAAAGAGTAAAGATGGAGCAGCATTAGAATTTAATAGAGAATCCTTGCAAGCTCTTGGTACACAGTGAAATCAGTGAGTTTCAATGACCTTGACAATCTAGGGGGCAGAGTAGCCATGGGACTGACTAGAACACAATCTCTGCTCAAGTGGCTCACCTCACAACACTGCAAAAGAACTCTGCAGCTTCACCTATAAGATGGTCACTGATTGGGATTTGTTCTCTGTGTCAATCAATATCTATTTATTGAGATTATGTGCCCACCTAGTGCTCAGCTCTGAGACTACGAAGATGAAGGAGGAATGATCCCTCCTTTGTCTAGTGTTCTTAAACTCACTGACAGGTGGGAGAGTGAGATCCAAACAAATGTCATGGCACGGTAAGACCCATCTCATTACAGTGGAATGAGTTAAGTAGAAGAGGGAGGCAAGGTTGTTGTGGATACACAGAGTGGGGGGCCAAGGATGTGTGGAAGATTTCCTAAAGGGCAGAGATGGAGAGGGAGACACAAAAGAACAAGAGGCTGCATTCAACAGCCGAAGGAGGGACAGGATGCATGTTCAAAGCAGGAAGGCCAGCCTGGACAGGGGCCCAGAGATGTCATGTACTTTGGGAACTATTGGAATAACCCAGAGATATGAGAGTAATTCACCTCAGCTAGAGGCCAGGGTAGGAGGGCAGCGATGAAGCTGCAGGTTGATATAAGTAGAAAAGATCTCAGGGAGATCCCATGGGCTGAATTCAGGTTTCTCAACCTCACCATTCCTGCCATTTTGAGCAGGATGGTTCTTTGCTGTGGGGCCTGTCCTGTGCATTGTAGGATATTTAACGGTATCCATGGCCTCTACCCTCCGGGGGCCAGTAGCATATACACATCTCCTTCCCCAGCACGAGGTCCGTTGAGAGGCAAAAATCTCTTGGTTGAGAGCCAGTGGACTAAACTAAGGACTTTGGACTTTATGCTGGGTTACAGGTTCCTAAAGTAAGGTGATATGGCCAAATACAGATTTAATTTTGGTTGTTTCAGATTAGAAAGAGTACAAAGACCACCAACCTGGCTATTGCAACCATCTAAGAAAGGGGTTATGCGTGACAGCAGAAATGCTAAAGAAGGGATGTTCTCTAGATATAAACATATATACGAATTATAAACTAATATATACTAATACTGGTGTATATAAGTACACAGTATATGCAATACTAAGTATACATTAAGATATATGTAATACACACACACACACACACACACACACACACACACACACACACACACACATAATTGACTCCATAGGAAAACAGGGAGGCTAAGAGAGAAGGCGGTGATGAGTCCTCACCTCCCCTCCAAGGACAAATATGAAAAAATGTTTTGAATTGTTTATAATCCTCCAGAAAAATTATGAACACTGTAATTACATTTTAAAATTAATAACACAATTTCATGAACACATTAGCTCACAAAATTCACACAACAGTCCCCAGATTTGGGCTTTATAATCCCCCCGTTACTAATGAAGACCTGAGGTTTAGAGAGTTAGCAGTCTACCCAGAGCCACTCAGCCAGGGGACTGCGGAGCGTGGACTCACTTCTTCAATCCAAATCCCGTTCTCTTTCCCCCATATCATGAAAGATGTTTCATAACATCAGGCTTATGGTATTCTGACTTGTTGCAATCAGTTTGATCTGGGGCATTTTAAAACTAATTCCATCTAGTTTTTCAAACAATACATTTCCAAGCAGATGATCTCATAAAATACATAGAGAACCACAAAAAGTTCTGGAAAGTTTTGTATGCCTTTTTTTTTCTTTTCTTTTTAATTTTTGGTATGTGCCTTCTTTCTGTTTTCCCTTCTTTCTTATGGTGTTAATTAAGGACGCACTATCCTTTTGTACTCAGTTCTGGCTCTTATGACTAGAGCTCATCAGCCTTAACTGAAGCACTCACCCCATACCCACACTGTCCCCCAGTAACTCCCTAGTTTTCTGTGAATTTGATGCCTAGAGTTCATGTGCCACAACCCGGCCACCAAGAGGCAGACAGAATCAAGACTTTACTTAATTTATTTGATTTGCTCTGTTGCCGACAAATCTTTCTGCTGTGCTTTTAGGAAGAGGAAAAGAAAAGTATTTCTTTTTTCCTTTTTTTTTTTTTTCTTTGCATGGGGCAAAGTTTACAGCTGGTAAATCTGTCTAAATGTGGTTAACAGGTCAAGTGCACCTGGGGGCCAAACATGATTTCGCCAGACTCAGGGAGAATGTGTGCATTTTCCCCAGTTGTGCCCACACATCATTTGTTAGACTGCTTGAGAGCCTTGGCCGGTGGCTCTCCTCTGCTTTACTTCCACCCTAAGATACAGAGCGTGCTCCACTTAAGAGTTTTCCAACTATTGCAGGGAAAACATTTTCAAGAGGAACACTGGTCTGGTTCTGCACACTGAGAAAGAAACAGAAGAGTTAGAGAATGTATTCAAAACTGTGCAGTTGCTCTACTCTTATCTTAAGTCTAATCTTAAAAGTGAGGGGGCTAATTCGGCAGGGGGAGGTAAAAAGAAACCAGTATTTATCTAGAGCTTCTCATGAGCAAGGCCTTACACGAGTCACTTTGCTCATCTCATTCATTCTCACCACGATCCTACAAGAGACGACTGATCCCTTTTTCCTCATTTTCTAAAAGGAAACGCAGAGGCTCAGAAAATATAAAACACTTGCCCAAAACCACTGAGCCAATGAAGGTAGAATTAACAATACCTTTCACTCTTTCAGGGGTTTTGTCGAGTGCTTTTTCCAAGCACTCTTCTGGGCACTGAAGACACATCTCTGAACGAAACAAAGACCTCTGAGCTCATGGAGCAAACATTCTCGACAGGGGACAGATCATAAACATGGTAAGGATATAAAATATCTCATATGTTGGAGACAACAAAGACAGCAGGAGCCATTGATGCTGCTGGCAGAGATCTCCTACGCTCGGCTTGCCTGGCTCTTGCCAAGGTGTCGCTTCCAGCTGCAGTACCTAACTGCTGGTTTGTGACTCTCCGGGTCACCCTCTGTCCCCTCCCATGGTGAGAGGCAAGGTCTCAGGTGATCATCATTCCATCACTCTGGGTCCCAGTGAAACAAAGAGTTTAGTGCAGGAAGGAAAGGACAGGCTGTTTGCAAGAGAGAATGAGTTCCACTGTAAGTGTTACATAGTGGACAATTCATTATAACACAATAAGGGGAACTGTGAGGCCCTACCCTGGAGTTCAAATCAACAAGTAGCCTAGAGCCCGGAACCAAGGGGAGAGGAGCCTTATGAGTCGCATCCCATTGTAGAAGGAGCATGGAGCACAGGAGATGCTGGAGGTGACTCAGGCAGACGTGGGTTTAAATCTCAGCTGTACATTAACCAGCTAAACCAAAAAACCTTGACTTGGAAATAGTTCATATTTTAACGTCAGTTTCTTTGCAAATGCAAATAACAAACCTGCTTTATAGAGTCATAGGAAGGGCTAAATAAGATGGAGTATGTGAAGTTCAAGTACTTGGTTCATTAACTATCAGTGTCTGCGGGGTCCCTCTGTCTCCTCTGCCCCAGTGGCCTTCTGTGGGCCTCTGCTCCAAAGAATTAGAAGTTGTGTGTCATCTGCAACAGGCAACAAGCATGACTTTTTCTCCAATGGCTGTAATTAGACTGCCTTTCCTTTTAAGGGCCTGGTTCTTGTATTCCTCACTTTGGTTTTTTGTTTTGTTTTATTCTGTTTGTGTGTCTTTTTTTTTTTTTTTTTTTTGCTTCTTTTCATTTGTCTACAAAAAATCATTGATGTATCTACTGTTTAACATTCTAGAGACTAAACACTGATTCTCACTTCCTACGGCAGCTGCAATATCTCCTTCTCCTCTCTTTGCTTCTCTCTCTTTCCAAGAAAAAGGGAAGAGCACAGTTTCCTAGCTCCCCTGCAGTGGTCTCCATCCTGTGTTTCATCCTCTCTCTTGGGACTCTGTCTGTTACTGAAACATATAATTGGATTAAGCAGGTTTATGTCTTTGTGTCCTGTTTCCTGTATAATTTATGTCCTTCACCACACATCAGTAAGGGGGGGGGGGAGGAAGTGTCTTCCTTGTTCACAGAGAAAAATCAATTATCCTTCTTCTAAAATGAAATCATATGTATTTATTTGGTGGGAAGTCTTCAAAGAAACCAAAAGGATCCCTCCAAAATATTCAGGCCATCTTTACAACCCCCCAGAGTCTGGCTTACTGCTTTATTAACTGAAAGTTCATTGGTTACCTACTAGGTACTAGCTATCAAATACAAACAAGACGTGGTCTCCCCCCTTAGAAGTTCACTGTCTGGGAGGAAAGTAGACATGACTCATTAGAGTACAGAATGATTCACATAGGTATAGAGCACAGTGGTCAGAGGTGGCCCAGGGGAAGGTGTGATTAATGCAGCGGTGATCAGGGCAGGAGCAGTGGCTCAGAGGGGACAGTGAGATGGGGATAAGGTTGGAGAGATAAGCCAGCCCAGGTCATAAAGAGCTCCCAGTTTATGCGAGAAAAAAAGTGTACACTCTTCTTGTTTTCCCTAAGAGAAGAGAGGATTAGAAGATCGTGGATATAAAGATTGATTCTACAGTGTATACAGATTGGTTCTAATTCAAAAACGGAGAGAGGAGAGGATGGAATCAATCAGATGCTGCCCTGGGAAGTTAAACACACCACCCCCTGTCTGAATCTCAGAATACCAGCATGCACTGGCTTATGTTATTCATATTGCCCCCATTTTATACATGAGGACACTGAGGTTTAGAAACATTTGCCCTGTGCTTGCTCGATGGATTGGGAGACAGGGCAAAGCTCTTCTGAGGGCTGGTTGGGAAACCCAAGCAAGATGTCCTTACCACATGGGTTTCCTTCCAGTAATCTGCCCACACCAGGGGCTTTTATGATTATGGTTTCTTAAAGCTGACCGAAGCTAGAGGAACGATGGTAGCCGGAGGAAAGGTAAATACCCAGTCAACTGCACAAGTACCAGGGATGGCACATTCTCCAATAAAGATGTTAAGGCCTCTGAAACAGCTTTGCTCTCTCCCATTGTTTGGAACTTCAACACTGATACATCCAAGGAGCTTAGATCCAAAACATCACAACTGGATCAACAGTGTTTGCACAAAAACCATGTGGCCTTCACACAGCTTTGCCTTAGGACACAGAGAAGCACTTCTTGGGGGCCCAAAGCGAACCATCTTACCATCACCAACCTGCCCGGTGCTGTTTCTCACATCTCCCTCTGACAGAGGAGACGGATGGTGGCGCTGGGAGCCCCAGCCCTAGCCCCCCCAATGGCAGGCAAGTTCTTCGGCTCACTTCCTCCCTGGGGGGAACTACCTGAAAAAGGAGATCCCCGCCCTTGCTTCTGTGGGGTACATCAGGAGTTAACCAATAAATCTGAGGAGACTCTGTCCCAAGCCCACATTCTCAAAAAGGATGGTGATTTCTCTTTTTCCCCCCTAATTTTTATTTTTCCCATAACCCAGTCACCCTGTCCCTCCCCCCAAGGATGATGATTTCTATTTTGCAGTGGCTTGGTGGTTTGCAGGCTCACCAAGACCTACCAGCAGGGGAGACTGGTCAGTAAAGGCCATAACAACGTGGCCACGGGAGCAAGAGCCTGGTCCTCCAGAAACCGGTCTAAGCCATCTCCCCGGATTGCACGTGGGAGAAGGAACTGCCAGGCTGGCTGAATATGAAGAAACGCCGTTGTGTGGACAAAAACTCAGTCTCTTTGGAGGGCTAGACTTCCAAGAAGGGAGGAAGGAGCCCAGGGAAAGATGTGAGGGGTCACGGGGGATGGCCCGTCGCTCTTCCCTGCAGTCAGTCCCTGTTTTATCAGATGGGGTGCAGCTCCACTTCTTTTACTGTTTCCTTGAAATGTGCTGCCCACGCTTGGCAATTCACGCCTCCGTTGTGTTTCTACAGAACTGACTCTTTGGCTCAAGTATGGAGAAGCAGGAGTTCTGTGGGCTGCCTGGCATCCTTGGTCTCCCTTTACCCCTAAAATCCCTTTAGAACAGATGAGGCAGATAACACCAGTGACCTCTCACCTGACGCATGAGGACTCTGACGGAAGGCGGTTTTTCCCAAGCCAGGAGGGAGACTGCCTGGCAGATCTGAGCAGTTTTCTCCCTGATTGTCCTGAGGGACCCAACGGCAGCCCTGGTTCTTGCTACCACACACTTCAATGCGGCAGTCGTAGGTCAAGTGCCTCTCTCCCCTTGCAAAGTGCTGTAGGGCAACAGTTTCATAACACAGAGGAACTCTATCAAATTTAGTTTTATTTATAATATGAAAAGATCCCTTTGTATGCAGGCATAATGGGAATAGGATGTAAGTCAAGACTATCTTACAGAATTCTTTTTTTTTTTTAATCCATCTCAAGGCAATGCTGTGTGTATAAAAAGATCCAAAGAGGCATTGCCATTATTGCTATTTTTGTTATCATTCTTCTGATTGATTGACTGACTGATTGACGGTGGCGGTTGTTGTCTTGGGCTCACTCTCAATCTTTCCATTCCTAACCGAAGCTTTCACTTTTCTGGCTCCTTTACCAAGACCTTACAATGACAAGAAATTGACTATGTACTGGGCTCTGCTGTCCTCCACCCCTCCCCGATTTTTCCCTCACTGAGGAAGTCAGAAAGTCCCACAGCAGCCTTTACCCGTTTCCTGTGGTTATAAAACTGCTTGGCTCTAGCACTTCTTTCTAACTATATCAAATGCTAGGATTCGAGATTTTCTGTTCCTCTCAGTTAGTGCTGAGCGACCTTTTTACTCTCAGATAATTTACGACAAAAATCATATCTATAGGGAATGCCTGGGTGGCTCAGTCAGTTAAGAGTCTGCCTTCGGCTCAGGTCACAATCCCAGGGTCCTGCGATGGAGCCCCACATCGGGTTCCCTGCTGATCGGGGAGCCTGCTTCCGCCTCTGCCTGCCATTTCCCCTGCTTGTGCTTGCTCTCTGTCTCTCTCTCCCTCGCTCTGTCTGTATCAAATAAATAAATCTTTAAAAAAATATCTATACGTTATTCAATTCAAAATGAAGACAGCTGTACTGAGTCCCTAAGAGGCCCACACACTGGAGGGGCCATAGAGCGGGCTCCAGCAAGCTCCCCTGCCCCTTCATCACCCCCATGGCCTGGGGAGTTGAGGGTTGCCCCAGGGCAGGCTCTTCAATCTTTACACACCCCCCTCCCCCCCCAGTCAGGAACCTAAGGAAACTCCTTAGCACCACCCTGTGTGGTAGGTACCAATGAGTTCTAGTGATGTTTGTGCTGCTGTGTCTCAGTTTGTTTAATATGCTACTACTGAGTTGGTTTTGCTTATAAAATACAGTAAATTCGTGAGTTAGTTGACTTTAAAGTCTCGTTAAGAATTCTACGGTGAATGATGTACATGAAATTAATGGTCTGTCCTTGGGGCCCATTTAACTTAACATGGTTTCTCCTGTGGTTATTTCATAATATTTTTGATTTGTGAAGAAAGTTTCGGTAATTTTTCTGTGTACATATTCCCATTGTTCTTTTCTGACAATAAAATCAATATGATGTTAAGGAGTCAGAAAATAAGGTTTCCAGCACTACCTGCCCCTTGGCAAAGTAAATGAAAGAATATTTGTTGTGATTTCTTCATTGATGTAATTTCAGTAGATTAAGTTAAATTACTTGCTCAAGAAATGCAGCCAGTGATAACAACGAAGCCACGGCTCTAATTTTGTTCGTAGTCGGCTGTTATGCCATTTGGACTAGGAAGCCAGAGCAGACACCCAGTGTGTTTGAAGGGCTACCTTTCTCCTTTCCATTCTACAGATGAAAAAACAGAGGGCACGGCAGAGTAGGGACTTCCCCCCAGGACACATGGAAAGTTGATGGCTGGCCTGCAATGAGAAGTGAGAGCTCCTGACCCCACAGGCAGAACGGTCTGCTCTTCCAAAGGCTACTTTCTAGCTTCAGAGCATTCACTATTTCCTATTCCCTGCAGGTCGCCACGTAACCCTGTCTCTTGCATTGCATTAAATGGCTGATTGCCGAGGCTCACAGCAACATATGTAAACATAGTCCCATATCCCATGTGCACACAGATTCTTGCCATGTCCGCATGGGAACTGGATCTTTTAAAGTCTAGTACAAGAAAGCAAATCTGCTCCACTGAAAAGCAACAAGGCAGAGTAAAGAGTTTGGGCTTTGAAATCAGATCAATTTGGGTTTTTGTTTTTGTTTTTTTACTGTCTCCTAATTTACCTTTTTTTTTTTACTTTAAATTTATTTTATTTTTTCAGTGTTCCAAGATTTATTGCCCATGCCCCACACCCAGTGCTCCACACAATAGGTGCCCCCAGTACCCACCACCAGGCTTTCCCATCCCCCCACCCCATCCCTCCAAGTCCCTCAGTTTGTTTCTGTGTCCAAAGTCTCTCATGTTTTGTCTCTCTCCCTGAATTACCCTACCTCCCATTTACTTTCCTTCTCCTACTTCTATATTACCCCTTATGCACCACAAGTAAGTTTTTAACTAGGGCTCGATCTCTAACCAGTTGCATGGTCTTGACCACGTGACAGAGCCTCTCTGAATTGAGGATCTGGATCATGGAGATGGTCCATGCACACTCCTTTGCTTTCTTTTCCATCTGTGACAGTCTGTGCCAGGCAAGATAGCAGACAGATCATATTTCAAAATTCAGAACAAGAAAGTGGCTACAAAAGCTCTCAAATGTGAGGACATTTTAAAGTGAAAAATGTTCTTGTGCTATTCCAGTATTCCGTATGCACTTGAAATATGTAATAATGATTCAAGCCACGGATACTTCTTGGGACATGTGTAAGTTTCTCAAATCGTGTCCTAACTCCACAGGTAAACCTTCCCTTTCACAACAATCATCCCATCTCACCTTTGACCCTCAGGATAACACCCATCTGGTTAATAACTGACTAGTCAATAGCCATATCACTTACGTTCACTTTTTATAAAGACATGCAAATATAGGATATGTAGTATCAGAAATATAATCTTCTATGCAACAAAAATCTACTGTTTAATGAAAGAATAGAAGAGCACTTTTAATAAATGGTGAAATGTGTTTTCTTAGAAAATATAAACTTAGAAAAGATGTTTATCTTACAGTTGTTATAAAGTATAGTCAACAAAATACGTATAAGTATATAGTTAACTAAATAAGCTTTTTATCAGTTTATAAATTAAATCTATCTTTGAAATGTAAAAATAGTACTATTTTTATATATTTAATATATTTTATATATTCTCTTTTCTAAGGCTTTTGGATAACTTCCACTAATTTTTATAACTTTTTCATCAGGAAAGACAAATAGAGTTCTATCTGGGTCTACTCAAATGAGGCTTTTTTTTTTTTTTTTTTTAAAGTTATGTTTGCCTGACTGACCCAGAGAGTCAACAATAGTTGGGACACCCTGAAGCAGGCACTTCATGGTTCCTCTGCCCTTTGGCCCTTGACCATTCACAATCATGAAGAGGAGCTGGTGGTCACAGTGGCATCATCCTTCAGTTCAGAATCTGACCCAAGACAAGGATCCTATGAAATAAGTTTGGTGAAAGCCCCCAATAACATAAGTCGGTTCCATGTGGATAGCCCCTACCCACAAAAAAATAAAATAAAATAAAATAAAAAATAAAAAAAAACCTTTATAGACATCAGGGTTTAATTTCAAGGTTTCTAGTCACTACTTCATTGTTTTTCTAGAGTCAACCATGTGAAGCTCCATTCAATTTCCTTGTCACTTTTAAGTTATACCAAGTGAGTCTTTACTGTCGAATGACAATTATATTAAATGGAAACAGTCTTTACATACAATGATGTGATGTGAATAAATAGGCCACTTTCCCCGATCTTGAGGGTCTCTGGGTATGCTAATATCTTCAGGACAGAAAAGCTGTATGGAATGAATGTGCTTGCCCATGTGAATTCCCATGTCAAGACCTGTACTGCCTAATGCCAGTTCTCAGGGAGAATTCTCCACTGCCAGTCTCAAATTGCATATTGTTAATGCATGCCATTAAGATTAATCTTTGCTTTAGCTGTCAGTTCTTATTTACAGACTTCAATTTTCTTTGCTGCAGTTAACTCCAGCTATGAAATCTTCCCTGATTCTGAGGCCCTCATGACACCTTAAATTGACTGGCCTTAATTTGAGGATTGAATGTGTGTGGAGGGGCTTAAGACCCATCTGAATTCACAGTTCCATTAATACAGATGAAACCTCTTTACCTTGTTGATTCTTCAAAAGAGTATTAATAGTGTGGCCTCCAAATTTTATCTCACATAAAAACTGCAATGTTCTTGGTCAAACCTGGGTGGCCCAAGGGAAGAAAACTACCACTGATAGAACACCTACCATATGTAAACATTGTGCTCACAGCTTTATGTACACTAATTCATTAACAACAACCCTACAAAGAAATATTTTACCAAATTACAAATAAGGAACATAAACCTCAGAGAGCTCAAGTAACTTACCCAAAGTCATAAAGCTATTTAAGCACAGTGGCTGAGATGTCTTTAAAACATGGGGTTGGGCTATCTGTTCTGCTAGGGCTCTCGCTGCTAGAACACACAGAACAAGAAGTCAAGAGTCTTCCATTTTATTTCTCACTTTCCCAACTAATTAATGTTGATAAGAATTATGTTCTACGAATTGACAGTATTTAGCACATAATAGCACATAATGTATCGCATACTTAGATTATATCCAATTCCAAAGGATGTAAAGAATTCAGGAACTGATTCATTGGGATCCACTTTCTCTCTGTTGTCCCAGGACTAGTTATTCGTTAGTTTCAGCCAAGGGGTCCTGTTTGCACCATGTCAATCACTCCCAGCCAAAAGTAATTGTGGGTAAGAAGTTTCAATAGTATACTTAAGGGCCTATTATACTAACTCCACTTCCTAAGGAAACTTGCCACTCTCTACACTTATTGAAGAGAGACAATCCCGAGGTTGAGTCCTAAGGAAATCCACAGGTGACCAACTTAAGTATAATGCACACAAATGAGTCCTCCTCATAAACAGCCATTTGTTTACTCTTAGCATCGTACACCTACATAGGACTGGAATCAGAAGAGAGCAGAGCAATCTCTATCCTGGCCATGGATAGGTAGAGTCAAAGGCACCAAAATAATGACTTTACAGGTTCTCGCAGAGGACAGTTACGCAATTAGTGCTAGTGGGAAAGAATTTTTAAAAATTTAAAAAGGGAAGAGGAGAGGTAAAAAAGATATAGCATCCTCACCAGATAAACTCTCCCTTGAAAAAAACCCAGCTCCAACCTCTGCTTAAAAATGTGAGGCTGAAAACACGTCTTTAGCCACCTGTTGTTCCCTCCCTCCTTCCTAAAAGTCTACTTCAATGCCATGAGGCACTATAATGTGTTACTATTGTTGGTTGCCTGTCCGCCTGTTTGTTTGCTTTAAAGCATAAATACACAAGAATAAGGAAGACAGAGGGGCTAAGAGCAAGAGACTGTGGGAAGGTGAAGAGTAACTGGATGACTAGTAATACACAAGCAGAATCCTAATTGGGAGAAAGACATCATTTCAAAACAATGAGAATAAAGATGATCCTATAGATTTGCAGAGAAGAAACACAGCTTGCATATAAAGTTTTAAAAAATTATACTGGCAACACAATTCCTAACACAAATCTTGGAATCAAAAAAAAATTGAGCAATGCCTTCAGAATTCCGATTAAAATTATTTCCTACCCAGACGACTGTGCCCAACAAAGCTCTTAATTAAATGTGACAGGAATAAAGCCATTTTCAGACACATGGTTTAAAAAGATTATTTTCTCCTTGTATCTCTTCTTGGTAAACTACCAGGGGATGTGCTCTATCAAAACAAGGGAGCTAAGCAAAGAGAAGAAGCCTTGAGATCTAGAAAATAGAGACTCTAACATAACAATGTATCAAAGGGAATCTACAGGAAGATAGTGAGAGGACATTCCAAGAAAACTCCTCTGCAGAAGCCGAAGCCCTAGAGAGTAACTTGTTTTAGGCTGGTTCTCCAGGGCAGAGGCGGAGGAGTTTGGTACGCAGAATATTCATTAGAAAACAGTAATTCTCAGAATATGGGAAGAAAGGAGGGTGTGGAGGCAAGACTGAGCAGATGGAAAAACTGCATTGGGATGCCGCTAAAGTAAACCTCAGCCAACCCCCCCCCCCTTCAGGGAGCTCTACACCACCACAGTTGTTCCCCAGTGGGTTGAAGTGACCTTTCTACCCTCTCCATCATCAGCCATTGGAGCCACAGGCTGCCTTAGGAAGGCCATGCCGTCGGGAGGGGCACTCCCTGCAGGTGAGGTAGGAGGTAAGGGGGCTGCCAGCACCTGGAGTGAAAAAGATCCCCCAGAATGGGCTCCTAGGCCACATATCTCCATGTCCTCCGCACTGTTCCGGATTGGAGCCAGTTAAAAGAATACAGAAGAAAGTTCTTCAAGGAAATGAAATTAATAAAATATCTACTATGTTTTAAATTGACACAACTGGGAATAAATGTAGGGATGAACTGATGAGGGCATAGAAACCTAGGCAAGGGACAAAAACAAGAACAAGGGCAATGAAATGTTGTGTGAGATAGGGAATCATACAATTCCGAATGCCCAGCTATAAATCATCTATATACGGTCACACAATTAAATGGAGAGAATAGAGAGATGAGCAACGGGGACAGGGGTAAATCCTCATCTACATTGGGAAATCAATATTAGTACTTAAAACAGTTTTTGCAAAGCAAGAAATAGCAACATTCTAATATTTAGTTGATTCTCTGTGAGCTACAAGTATACAACTTGTATAATATTATACCACTGTATTATTATTATTATTTATAATAATAAATTTTATTATCATTATTATTTATAATAATAAACAAGAGGGCTGGATAGCTTTTATGTAGTGACCCATAAACCTATCTTACTAGAAGTTAGGCCTGCCTATAAAATCTTCTGGACTCTCTTATTCCAGAATATTTTAATATGCAGCTAACAAGGGTCTTAAACTATCACAAGTCCTACTTCATCCATTCTCATTCAGCAAGCAGAATGATGAAGAAAGCCTTGCCATGGCCCTGACAAAACCTGGATGTTCATTAAATGTCCCATGTTCCTAGTCGGACAGAGGGCTTTGCGCATGCTTTTCTGGTTTCCTGGACCAGTCTTGTCCCCATTCTCTGCAGAAGTTGCCGCTTCTCATTGAAGTTTAAATGTCAGCCCTAGCCCAAGGCCTTCCAGGAGTAGGACCCCTCTATCTCAATACGTCTTCTGTTATTATCCAACCGAGTCCCCAACATTTCTGACAAGCTCCAATTATTTTAATTTATTCACTTCTTTGTCTTTTTTTCCCCCTTTAACTCTCTCCCCACTCAAAAGCCACTTCCTTGCAACAAGGGGCCTTGCCTGTCCTTTTTACTCTGTATCCAGGTACTTGGTCGGTACTTAATGAACCGTTATTGAACATAAAAAAAAAAAAACCCAAATAAATAAATAAAAACGATGAGTCTCACAATTAACATGATTAGGCAGGCTTCTGATTTGGGATTGTATTCTGATTGTATCAGAACTATTCCCAAGTAGTTCCAATGTCACGGAGGGCTCCTGTTTGACTCTGCAAATGTGGGACTGAGCACTCTTAACTGAATTTTCAAAACTACTGTTACAGATAAGAGATCCTGTGTTCCAAACTGGGCCTTCCTCAGTTCCAAAACTCAGAGCCACAGTTGGTAATTCATTCACTATGTGCCAGCCACTCCAGCAACATAAAAATTGACAGAGCAGAGAGCAGAGACATGAACACACTGTTGCTATCTATCATTTATTGAGCATTTACTGTATCTAAGGTACTCTGCATATTTCTCATCCTTGGAACAATCCCGAAAGACAGCTTTTGTTGCCGCTGTTGCTTTTAATCTCACTTGAAGATGAGAAAATAGAGGCTCAGATAAGAGAAGTAACTTGTCTGAGAATGCACAGCAAGTAATTATCTGAGTGCTGACCAAAAACTCAGGTCTGTCACTTCTAAAGCTGCTGTTCTAAGATGTCATTTCTAGAATGTAAATTTGTACCTTTTTACACCCAGAAAATCAACCACAATAGCTAAAACTGTGCCATTCTAATAAGAGAGCCCATTCATGAAAGGAAATGCTAAGAATCCAACTCCTTTCTTCAGTTGTTAAGAAATTTAAAGAATTTTTTGTTGTTGTTCATGGATCATTTATGCAATTTTATATAATGACCCTGAGAATCATGGCTCCATCAATGAGGTCTCAGCATAAATCAAGAGGGAAAATGATAATAATACCTGTGACCTAATGATGGAAAAGTACCAAAGTCTTCCAAGGGTTACAGGTTAGCAAGAAAAGATATAAAATGTAAATGACACTTCATTTACTGTAAGAACAAGGTACAAATGTTCAGAGTAATTTCTTTCCACCCCGAATTGCTAATGAAATGTTGAGATCAATGTCAAGCAGATTACGGAAACAGGACACGGGATAGATGTCAAAATAAGTCAAACTGAATGAAGTAAGTTAGAGGAAACAGAGCCATATGATACTTTGTCTTTGGTTTCAAGAACAAAGAGCCATTTTTTTTTTCTTTTTTCAAAGCAATAGTATTTAGAAGCTCATGATGAAAATGCCCAATTTTCATGATGAAAATGCCCAATTTTTAAGGCAGAGTTATAGCTTCAAAACATGCTGGACAAAACAAAAAAATCTCCCCCTCAAAACAAAACAGCAAAAGAATTTTTAAAACAATCTTAATTTCAGGTATTCCTATTACTTGTTATTTTGATAGATTAGCCAAGATATTTTATAGAGAAAAACATACAGAAAAAATTTTGCTCATCAGAACATATCCTTAATTTCCTATTTTCAAAAGAATCATAATCACATTTTTTCTAATTATAAAATACACATTCATTATTTGAAACTTGAAAAATGGGAAAGAAAACCCTCCCATAACTCCCAAACCATGATAAACTTCCTGTAAGGATAAATATGTTTATATGTCACATATGTGATAGACATTTCATACTTAATTTTAGGATGGTCATCATGTTTTCCCTACTCTGTGCTTGGGGATTAGGGTTTTCCAGGATGATACGATTCTATGTAATTATTTTTTTAACTAAGGATGGTTTTTATTGACCATGTGGTTGTACATGATGTGGTTCATACGCCTTGAAAAAAAAATTCCATATAAATACATGAGGGAGTCTTACTGGATGGTGTCTTCACACTGAGTTCAAAATCTGTATTATGAAAACCCCACGACCACCACCCAGCTACCTGTGTTGTCAGACGCCTTGTCACTAGCTTCCCCGGAAGGACATGGGTTTCGGGTGTTAGACTGCTTAGTGGGGCCCCACCCAGCTGGGCCCTCTCAGGACCATCTCCTCTGCTGTTTCCTCAGCAACATATACTTGGAGATCTGTCTCAGAATCTCACACGGTAGTCATCTGGGAAAAGGGAATGGGTCTCACCCTTGCCCATCATTACCCTAAAGCCAAACCAAAGGCTTCCTCTTCCCTATCGTCAGCTGCTTTTTAGGGTGTTATGACCCCTGGCATCTTTTTTTTTTCCTTTCTTGCTCTTTTTTTTTTCCCCCCAGAGGAGGACAGTTTATAATTGTCCCACACCACGGAAAAGAGAGCACAGAGCACTTCCTGCAGCTGAGCAAGGTCCTGGGCTGAAGAAGCCACAGAGGCCCGCTCTGTGGACCCTGCCACCTGCCACAAGAACACCGAGGTCTGTCCCTCCATCCTGCACGCCCCAGCTCCACAAGGTCACTCCTCAGGTAAGACAGACAGCTCCTCTCACATTTTCTGCATGGGCATAAAAGTTCACACTATGCTTCCCTCAAGCCTGGTCTTGGTGTCTCAAATGCTCGTGTGGAAGGTTGAAAAAAAAAAAAAAAGACAAGAAAAAGAAAAAGGAATCCTCACCTGCTGTTTCTTACCCTGTCAGCCTTGCTTCCCCCGAGTCAGTATGAGAACCACTGAGGCATGGTCACATGCAAGGGGGTAGAGGAAAGAAAGTGCGATGGTTCGTATCCCAGAGCAGCGTCCCACTAATTCAATGACCATCTGCTCCGCTACGACGGCGAGCAGCGTGAGGCCCGGAGCACCACTCCCGTCGCCTGCGCCCCAGTGCTGGGCACCATGGCTAGAAGGGCTATGCACCCTCGGGAACGACCCCCGCTACATGGATACGCAGTGGGCTGTCACAATTTTTCATTATCAGAGATGGAGAAATTGGACGGCAACAAATGGTATTCTTAACAGTGCACAGTTTCAATGGAGCAGAAAAACGCTTTCCTTCTACGTGGGATACTGGAGTACTTGGTGTAAACTGTTGAATTAAACATATTTATGATAGTTCTGCAAAAGTAAAAGTTTACAAGGTGTTTTAAAGAAACTGATATCACAGGCCATATAATTTCCACAAGCATTTCAATGTAAGACTGAGTAATCCCTCCGCATCTGATGGTGACGTAAACGCAGGCGTCCGACACTCAGTCCTCCACCCTCAGTCCAATGGGATGACCAATGGATATAAAATGAGGGGAAAACCAGTAACAGCCTTGGAAAATAGGAAGGATGCCATACACATGCTCAACATGTTCGGGGATGTATATTTCATACAGACTAATAGTAATGAACCCAAGGCACCATTTTGGCTCAATTTCTGATTGCTCAGTGACAGAGAAGGGATAGCAAGGAAGTAGAGGGACCAAAACAATTCCTATAAGACCAACTAATCTGCAGGGGCAAAAAGAGATCATGGGATGAGAAAAACCCAATAATCAAAATGCTAAACCTACTGTGAGGCTTTCTCCTTAAGCCAAGACCCACCTCAAGAAGAAAGTGCTCAGGACAGAAGTGGAAGGCCACCTCAAGTGGGAGGCCATACTAAACAGGGGGTGGGTCCTCGGACCTGAAAAGAAACTGTAAGTCCAAATAAGAAAGTCACCTTAAAGACATTAAATGCTTCTTTTGAAACATTCACTGTAAGAAATAAGAACACCAATATCCTAATTTGTGTCTCAGAAAGATTCTGGAGGGCTTCTGAATGAGTGAGTCTGATAACAGAGTCAGCAGTGGAAGTTAAAAAAAAAAGTTATTAGATGTGGCATAGATGACTGACTGTTCACCAAAGATTCATGGTGCCCCTGCCATTGTTACCCTTGGAAAATGTCTTCCACTTCACATTAGGGCAGAGCTCTACGAACAGTTCTTACCGAAGGAGTAGGAGTAAAAAAGTCTGTCTCTCTTGGACTAAGGCCTTTGAGAAGCCAGTGCGCCTTCTCTATCAAACCTGTCTACGTTGGCATAAAGGTCCTCAAGAATAGAAAA